>QBDW01005744.1:0-66502 GCA_003261595.1 Maconellicoccus hirsutus | reverse complement strand
CGATTTAGTAATATGAGACATATTTCGTGAAAATCCGCCGGTAGAACGGCCGTAATGAAGTAATTTCGTTTTTGCATGTGTTGGAAGGGTTGCATAACTGAGTGCGCGTAGGCAGAGATATACGTAATTTACGTAATTACTTCATTACGGCCGTTCTAACCGGCGGATTTTCGCAAAATATGTCTCAATTACTAAATCGACGTCGCTGATCACGAATATCGCATCAAAAACATACCATCGCTGAGAAAATTTCGAGATCGAAATTCGACTGAACACACAGTACCAGATAGAGGAAAACTGATGGTCGCAACAGATTCCTCAGGTCCGATAACCTAATATTCGACACCTCGCTCACTTCAATCGGCCCTCTGGAACCCAAAATAAATGAAATTCAAATCGAAATCTGAATTAACCGTACTCGTCCGTCGGTTAGAACGGCGGTAATTGATTAATTATGGTTTTACACGTATCGTGTAAGTCGCATAAAGGACCTATTCTGACTTGTAGGCTGAAGTACACAGAAGTACATTGCATCATTGTGATCTACGGGTTAGGTCATTGATCGAAATGTTAAATATTACTTAGTCGAGGTTGCTGTTCACGAATCTCATGTTATTTATGAATATTCGTTTTCTCTCCAATTTATCGGTTTCGTCACAAAAATCATGGTCAATTTGCAACTAACAGATGCTTAATATGCTATCTCAAAATTAACGTTTAACTGAACGCTGAAAATTCACGCACAACAAACATAAAATTATAGACAAGATTTTCAACCATATTTATTACAAAACATGTCTCTTACATCCCTAAACACAAGTCCGTTAAAATTAAAAAATTGAATTTCTTATGGGGTCGTCTTCGATTTTCTACATTTAATTTCTTTCACTTGCAAACCTGCAGTAAGAAACAATTAATTAAAACACATTCGCGTAGTTGCTAACATTGCTAGAAATGTTACTCACCGGGTGGTAGAGACTGCTTTAATTTTTCGGCCTTCTCTTTGTCGGTGATAACTAACGTGTACAAGAACCGAGAACAGCGTACTTTGAACTTGACATTAGTGGGATTTTTCTTTATTTTAACGGCTGCAAAGAAAAAGTAAATTAGAACGAAACGAAACAAAATTGCTTGATTGTAATTAAATCGTTACTTACATTTCGCGTCTTTCCTTCTGGCTTTGATGAGGAATTCTTTAATTTCTTTGATTTCACGTGGCTGCAGAAAAAAAAACTTGTTAGCATCTTAACGGAAAGAACTACGTAACTTTATACATATTCTACATTATAAGAGATCAATTCTAGGCCTCAACGTGATCAAAATAATGATACAAAACCTAACCACTCTCCAAACTTGAACAATTCACTGAAATGTAAACCGATGCAAGTTTGATACTTAAACTGATAATATGAACTGTGTAAAATATCAACTCACCATTTTTGTCAAGTTCTTGGACCTGAAACAGATAACATATAAATTAGAAAATTTGGTGATGTAAAATTACGAATAGAACTGAATTTTCGTAAAAAACTGAATAAATAATTGAAAATGAATGCTTATGTGGACCGTATCAACAAAACACATGTGTACGGTATGTACACGAAGAAACGTCGAATACTCTGAAAATACGACACACAGGAACTATACAATTATACAAAAACCTAAATTACGAGTTCGAAAGTTTATTATATATAAATTTATTAAGTAAATACGCTAATTACTCACCTTAAATCAAATAAAAGTGAAGAAAATCGTAAAACGACATGAAATAATCAGGATGTCATCAATTTTATTTCACTAACAGGGCTTCATTGACTTTCCGTTTGTGGTGTTTTGACCAGTTTTGACTCAAGTTATCTGTGACGTCATAGCGATCAGATGTTTTGAAAGAGTACCGCAGTAAAAATGCCTCGTTGGAAAAAAAATCCTTGAACAATTTAAAATCGAAATTATTCGTGAAATATTTCTTTACGCTGCATTAAATACTTAAATTTATAAAATTATTTAATAGTGTAATTCATTTTAATTAATATTTTTCCTATAAATAGTTTAAAATACAAGAAAAACGAAAATTTAAGGAATTCCTGGATTCAGGTTAGGACATTTCAGGCACTAAAAAAGCATCAATTTATCGCGAAACTTCTCACAAAATATTTTTTTCTCCGATAAATTTGCATAGAAAAGAAAAGTGCTTTGTGTTTTCTAATAAAAATAGCGGTTTCGAAAATGTTTTATTTAGGAAATTTATGTAATTTTATATTAAAATGACCAACAAGGAAGACTCAAATGCGAACGAGAAATTAGTAGACTTCGATTGGCAGATTAAGGTAAGTAATAAATTATTATTCTATTTCGTAATACTAGTAAGTATTTCGTTTATATAATATTACTCGATTTTTTTCCAGTTTTTATAAGATATGTATTTTTCATTGCAGCATGTTATGGGAAGCAGCACCTATAGATCTTTCGAAGATACTTTAACCCAAGTAACATTTCACACGATCGCTCAAACATCGCCAGATACCACGTCAAAGCGTAGTATTACCGTAGAATACAATAAAAAGGATTTGGAAAATTGTATCTTTGCGTTGAAAAAAATGCAACAAAATTAAACCACCGGAACTACGAAATTAGACATTGGTACGTTAAAAGCTGTACTATTAGTATAAGCACTAGTACCTCTTGAAAACCAACCCGAACCATGGGCCTCTCAGAAACCGAGGAAATCTACCAAAAACACCAACAATTATGCGCCGATTTGAACCTCGATCGTGTCGCAAGTAACACATCTTGGAATAATTACTTAGCCACAAAGCACAACTACACCTTGGAAGGTAACCAATTACATTGGCTCGCCTGTGCCATATACGTAGCTTGTAGAAAATCATCGGCGCCGGCTATCGGTCGTATGAATACGTTAATCGAAGGTAATCTCGTAAGTCTTACTAGATTACTTCGTATATGCGACCTCACTTTGATCCAGTTCATTGATAAATGTCGAAAATGGGCCAATATGGTCGGCTTAACGGCTGATTTTCGAAGCAAAATTAACTGTTTGGAGAGAAAATTCGCCGTGTCGACTGTAGTCTTTAAAAAATTCCGGTCGATTTTCTTCGAAATGTTCAAAAATCCGGAACCGAATACGGACACTGATAAGATGAAAATATTCAAAAAAGGCAAAGGTATCACTTGCAGCTCCACAAGACTGATGGAATTCGCGTGGACTTTGTATTTAGTTGTGAAATCTGAATTTCCCGATGTTTGCGAAGATCTGGTGAATTCTTTTCACCTGCTGTTGGCCTGTTGTGATATGATTTACGCGAACGCCATATCCTCCGATAGACGTGATATTTTAAATGATAAATTTATCGGATTACCGGAGCATTCGTTTGATGAAGATTATGATCCTCCTGTTGAGCCTATTTGTATTATCGACGAGCTGTGTAAAATTCACGAAGGTAATGTATCCTTTGAGATTATACCAAATGGTTAGATTTCCATGTCCCTAGGTCCCACTTCACTTCGTCGTCGTGTGATTTTTATCGAGAAGTTGTTCTAGTCTCTGATATTTACGTAACGTTGCGTAATACAACAGAAGAGATTACATTATCTGAACCCTTTGTTCGTTCTCTGAAATGGTTCTTTCTCTGTTTGGTCTTTTGCGTCAAATGACCACTCGAAATTGTACCGACCTTTTAACAGACTTCGTCCCACACTGCCCCCTCCCATCCAACTTAAAAGATTACCATACTAACGTAGTTTCGTATGTTTTAGGTATCGCTATCGAGGCGAAAAGCGTCCGTGAATACAACTGGAAGCCTCAAATACGCAAACTATTCGAGCGCGGTATCCTAAAAGGAGACTCGTCCAATTTTACCGAAATCCTACACGCGGACGTCTTCGACTTGAATTACCGTTCGGTGAATAAATCCTACGAGCAGTACGTCCTGAGCGTTGGCGATTTCGACGAACGCGTCATGGTGCTGGATACGCAAACGGAAGACTCAACGGAGCAGACTGGTTCGGGGGGCGAATCCGCGGCGACGGGCGGAGCCGAAGATAAAGACGACATCGACAGACCGACGATAATCCACCCACACACATTAACACCACTCACCGGTCGTCAGTATTTAAAGAATCGCGACAATTTGGCGAACGTTGCCGGCATGACGCCTATGATGAACGCCAAAGAGTGCGTCATCAAATTACAGACTATACTGAAATCGCGACGTATACCTTTGCATCAGTCTTTGCACGAGATCGGTAAACTAAGCGAAGAGACTGTATCCGAGATCGAGGCGGAGATCGAACGCAAGGTGAACGAAATGAGCGAGGCGGTTGTTCAGTATGGAGCTTCGAATAGCACCGATTTCACTAAGAAACGCGTTGAAATAGCTGAGAAGCTGTTTTACAAGATGCTCGATGATATCGCTCAGGAGGAGATTAAGATGAGTAAACCCGACGTGGGCGAGTCGCTGAAAGAGGGGTTGTTTCTGAGATCGTTGTTCGCGTGCGCCGTCAAAGTGGTGCTATTCTCATATAACGCATCGGTGGAGTTTTCGTGGATCCTAGAAGCGTTGGATTTGCACGCGTATCATTTCTACAAAATTATCGAGCTCGTGGTCCGTACGGAGATCCAGTTATCGCGCGATATGGTCAAGCATTTGAACATGGTCGAAGAGAAGATCCTCGAGAGTATGTCGTGGAAGAGCGGTAGTCCGTTGTGGAACACCATCGAGGAATCAAACATGCCTATACCGATTTGCGAAGATGTCTGTTTGCCTCATCAGCTGAGCTCTTTCGATGATAAACAATGCGTCCTCGGAGGATACACTTTGCACGCTTTAAAATCCAAGTACCCACCCAAGAGTAAAGAAGACGCTAAAGGTGGTTCGGCTAGTAAGCCCAAACGTGGCGGATCCTTGGGGCTATTTTTCCGTAAATTCTATCATCTTGGATCCGTTCGCATGCAAGATCTATGCGACAAGTTGAACATCAACGATAAAGAAGTCCGCCTGAAGATCTGGACGTGTTTCGAATACGTCATCGTGAACCACGTAAAATTAATGATGAACCGACACCTCGACCAGATCCTCATGTGCACCGTATACGTGGTTTGTAAAGTCCTGGAGATAAATCTCACCTTCCAGGAGATAATGAAATGCTACAGAAATCAACCCCAAGCTGTTAGCAGTATTTATCGCGACGTTTTACTGCACATGCCCGCGGACTCGGGCACCGAAAGCGATAAAAACGCGTCCGGCGAACGCGGTGATCTCATTAAATTCTATAACTTAGTTTACGTCAAAGTAATACAAAACTTCGCCCTGAAATTTTCCAATAAATCGAGCCAAAAAGATGACCTATTGACGTTGTCACCGTTACCAGTCAGCAGGTCGAAGACGAATTCGCCTTTTAGGAGGATTTCCGACAAGCACCCGATTTTCATCAGATGTCTCGATAATTCCGACAACATCCCCCCGTCTCCGGTCAAACCACTGAGTTACTATTTCAGCCGAAGCCCGGCCAAGGACTTGCAAGCGATTAATAACATGATTCAGATCGGCGCGGTGAAAAGGAATTTAAACAACGAGGATGACGAGGCGCCGACGATCAAAAGATTCGCCCCGAGAAATGGAACAACTAAGTTGCAAGATATGATCGAAGATAGGAAAGAGTGCAAGTTCTAAGCATGTTAGTTTTCTCTAGGTTTTTCCTTTTATACATTTTTTTTTCTCAGCTTTCGCAATATGTTTTCGTGTAATTTTTCCTACCCTTTCTTTTATCTACTGTGCTCGAGTAAGGTAGATTTTTAAGTTTTTTCTTTGTTTAAAAGCGATGTATCATTGTAGTTTTGTAAGATGTACATGCTAATTTCGTTTTCGAAATATATTGAATATTTTTGCCGCGTGAGTTATTTCCAAGAAAAGTATCGAGATGGTATGTGGCGTTTTCTAGCGTACGAGGAAAAATGATGGAAAGAAGATGGAACATTGCCAGCAGAGATTGAGGAAAACTGCCAATTGAAGGATATTGAAT
The DNA here is from genome assembly GCA_003261595.1 of Maconellicoccus hirsutus. Lineage (NCBI taxonomy): Eukaryota > Metazoa > Arthropoda > Insecta > Hemiptera > Pseudococcidae > Maconellicoccus > Maconellicoccus hirsutus. The sequence goes on along the minus strand of QBDW01005744.1, from coordinate 60,463 downwards.
CGAAAACTTACTCATTGAATAAAATTGAAGAAAATTACTAATCGAAGGAAATTGAAGAAAGTGGCTGATTGTTGGTGAGAAAAATTGCTAATTGAAAGAAACTTAGAAAAGCTGCCGATTGAAGGTAATTGAAGAAAACTGCTTCATAAAAGAAATTGAAAACTGCTAATTGAAGAAAATTTATGAAATCTGTCGATTGAATGAAATTGAAGAAAAGCGGTAATTGAAAAAAAAACTGTTAATTGAAGGTGAAGAAAAATTGCTCATTGGAAGAAATTAAAGAAACTTACTACTTGAATAAAATTGAAAAAAATTACTAATCAAAGGAGACTGAGGAAAACTACAAATTGAAGGTACCTGAAAACCGCGTCATGAAGGAAATTAAGAAAATAGCTAATTGAAGAAAATTGAAGAAAGTGACTGATTGGAGGTAAGAAATATTAAAAAAAATCGAGAAAAACTACTTAATAAAGGAAATTGAGGAAAACTGCATAATGAAGGAAAATGAGGAAAATTGCTTTATGAAGGTAACTAAGGAAAACTGCTAATTGAAGAAAATTAAAGAAAAACTGCTAATTGAACATAACTGAGAAAAACTGCTTAAGGAAGGTAATTGAGAAAAACATGTAATTGAAGAAAATTGCTTCATGAAGAAAATGAAGGGAAAATGCTCATTGAAGAAAATGGGGAAAACTGAAAACTGAAGAAAATCAAAGAATCTTGCTAATTAAAAGACATTGAGAAAAACTGCTTAATAAAAGTATCTAAGGAAATCTACAAATTGAAGGAAAATGGGGAAAACCGCTAAATGAAGAAAATTGAAAAAAAAAACGCTAACTGAAGGTGATTGAGGAAAATTGCTAATTGAAGGTAATTATGGAAATCTGCTAATTGAAGGCAATTGAGAAAAACTGCTAGTTGAAGGGAATTTAAGAAAACTTTTGAAGGAAATTGATGAAACCGGCTAATTAAATGAAATTGAAGAAAATTGTAATTGGAGGTAATTGAGGAAAATACTTGACGGAGAATTGAAGAAAATGAGGAGACTTTCGAAGGCATTATTTTTTGTCTTCGACACAATGAATGGGTAAATTATTATTCTTGAATAAAAACGCGAGTAAAATATTCAATACAAAAACACAAATCATAAACACGATTGCTATATGTAAATATAATAAAACATAATTCAGTTACTCACCCATTAAGTCGTCTGATCCAGAGTAAAAAAATTCGAGAACTTCTAAGCTGTACACGTGCGACAATACATAAGCACCAAAACACGAAAAATAACACAAAAATACGAGAAATACGAGAAACACTCGCATTAAAAATAAAAACACGACACGTGACACATATCAAATAAAGCACATCAAGCAACTGACCTGCTCACCATCGAGACGAGCCAGCGCCGAAGCACAAATGAAAGGCATTTGAGAGGAGAAATGAATAAAATTCTGTTCCCCCTTCTCATCTGTCTTTTGTTCAACATGTTTACAACATTCGAATAAAAATTTCAAAACAAGTATCTAACAAAGGCGCTATCAAAACAACAAAAATTTCCAACTGGTACAAAAATTCCAGGTATCAAAGACTCATTGAGTTGGAAGTTGTTTATCAAAAATTCATAACAATGGGGGATAAACCCAACTCTGGGGTACCCTTTCATTGTGTAAAGGACAAACAAAAATACCCCAGAGATGTGAACGACCTTGAGACTGGTACTTCCCCAAGTGGATGAGGCCAATCAGATCAGGAATGCGACGATCACGGAAATCACCAGGGGAAAAACTCAGTACCGTCGCGTTACTGATCAGGATCAGAGGTCGATAACGTTAAGGAAGCGATATGAACATCACAATAACTCGATTTACAAATATATTGGGTAACGCAGACGTAAAGAATAGCTATTTCACGCAGGAAATAAATTACATTAAATCACAAAAAGATTATATCAATGTCGACATCTCGCAGTAGTCTTTTTTGGCTTTTTTCTCATCGCATAACACTCTGATACACTCAAACTCAACGTTATTCATTTCTACAATTGAATAAATATACGCGATGACGGGAAAATCAACTGGACGGAACATAGAATTCTATAATTTAAAATCGAACCGAAGAGTTCGCTTGGGCTCGGATGTAGCTGATTTAAATCATATGAATTCCAACCCTTCGTATTTCAAATCAGCTATTTTCTTATCAGCTAATAATATTTCTCCTTCGATGGTGAATACGGTGATGTAAGAGGCACAAGTACCATTATACTCTTCGGATTTTAGAGCAGCTATAACATAATCGTTGGTGACAGGAAGGAATTTGAAAGTAGAAAATCCTCTGGTAGGAATCACATCGCCTATACGTTTAACCTGAGTAATGGAAATAATTAGAAAACATAATAAAATTAACATAAAATGGGTAAACATGGTTTACATCGATTCGGTCGAAATTTTCATCAGCTATTAATAAAACATTAGTGCCTCTGTATTCGTCAGCGTCTTCGTCGTAAGATGACTGAGAACTTCGACGTGGTAAAAAGAACCATTTTCTATGTATCATACTCCAGACACCGGATTCGTGTATCATGTAACCTATCGAGAAATAAATTAGTACTAATGCTTGGTGACATTTAACACGACCGTCTTACCTGGGAATTCTATATTTACTGCTTTTCTTAATTTTCTGAAATTGCTTTCCCAATCGATATGTTTGACTTGACCATCGGACGCGATGGATTTAATCCACATAGGATTATGATTAACATATTCACCTTTCGAAGTAGTCCATTCTTTGCCCATACTACCGACGTATAAATTGTTATCCTTCACTGTAGCCCATTCGGATTTGAAACCTTGAATAAAAATATTAATTAGATATTTCAATAAACCGATTAAGAACCTCTTGAAAATACCTTTAGTTGATTTGCCATTTCCATCCATTAATATAACCCAAGGTATAACATCTTCGTCGATGATTTCATAAACGATACCGGTCCTATCATCAAATGTGAGTAATTTACCGTTAAACACGACCAACTCTGATAACTCCATTCCTCGACCTTTGAGCGCGTACGATGATTTTAAAGTAACAGGATTCTTGTCCCAATACACAGAGACGGTTTTAAAATCCGAGTTCCAAACGAGATTACCTTTCAAGTAATAACTAATCCAAGAGTTGCCTTTTATCGATAATCTAGATCGAGTATCTAAATCGGTAACTATTCCGATCCGGAAATCCAAACCGTTAACTACTACTTTAGGAGGCGTAAGAGGATACGTAGTGTTATAATCGAGTGTTTTACGTTCGATCACATTAAGATATGCCATGTTACCGTTATACGTGCTGTATGCGTATAACAACACGAATAACCCGAGGACAGTAATAACGGAAACGAATTTGGTTTGAAATCGAAGCGTACCATTGGACATGCGATATGTCGGAGATGCATTCAAAGCTTGTCTCCAATCTCGTAACGTCATCCTGAAATCGATACGTACGTTAGGCCGTGGTTAAAATCAATACCGAAGGTAATCTTACCTAAAATTAAACCCAGTTTTACACCCATCCGGATTGCTTTTTCGGTTTTTCATTCCATCCACTTTTAGTTTCTTGTAACCGCTTGTCATTATCCCATAATCTATGACTTAACAGACGCAACATTTTTGGTTGAGTTAATGAGTTACATATTTCGAGTAATGGAGTTAATAAGCTAATGAAATGAGTTTCGAAACGTGTTTTAGAATGTTTTAAAAAATTTCCATTGATTATGAATTTTATTTTATCACTTTTTTGGTAAAAAAAATGAAAAATTTATTTTTACAACCACTTTTTTTGAAAATGAACGTTTGAACGAATCCCACGTTTAATGGAAATTTTACATGAGGAATTGAATTCAAAAGAACGAATATGCTTATCATACTAAACAACGAATGAATCATTTTTGAAACGTTCTCATTATTTTATCTATGATTCGCGTTATTGACGCGAATTTGTTAGAATTCTCGTTCCTTTTACCTGTGATTTTGCAATTTGACGTTACTTTCGTTTCGACATTTTTGCTATCGAATGTTTGGTGAAATAAAAATGGAGAAAATGACGTGTTGATGGAATTTGTGTGTTTGTTTCGGGCCTTCGTCGTATCCATAAAACCGCCAAATAATTCAAATTTTTAATTTTATGTACTCGATTTAATTTTAAGAAAATTGAATTATTCTACGAATATGCCAATTGATGTAATAATCTCGGTGACGGGAGTTAAATACACAAATGGAGATGGCTATTACTTCCGTTTATCGCAGAAACTCCATAACAAATTGTATCTTAATTGCCAAGTGCGAAGCTGCAGAGTCAGAGGTAGATAAGGAAATATCACTTTTGTTTTTACAACGTTAAATAACGCATCATTTTTAGGTAATGTTGCTGCGAAATTCACAAAAAATGATAAAATCCGGTGCAAAGGAACCCATAACCATCCACCGGATTTCTATGAAGCTGAGTTTTGCGAATTGGAAAGACGTATTTTGGAGCGAAGCGCTAACGAAGTGGTTCCGCTGAGACGAATTTTTCTCGAAGAAACCACGGGGTATGATACAATCTGTCGAACTTCTCGATAGCGATGTTAATTCTGTGTATTTACAGAGCTTCCCCCAGAGCGGTGACCCGATTAAATTACCCTAGCTTTTTGAGACGTATGCAGAGAAGGAGACAGTTCCATAAACGACAAATACCTCGTTCTTTGGGGGATTTCGCTAATCTTATGCGATCGAGTGATTTCTCAGAATTTGCAAATGTGAACGGGCAACCCTTTTTTATATCCGAAGTCGGTGACCATTCTATTTTATATTTATCCCCTGTTCTGAGAGAATTAATGAGATCCGAAGATCAAGTTTTCTCTATTTACCAATTTAAAAAATTCGTTTGTCAAACTATCAAACAAATACTCATCGTAGTGAAAATTATTCAACATGTTGTGCGTATATTGAATACCTAATTTAATTCTATTACGAGTAAATAAGCTAATTTCAAATTTATTCCAGGCCTTTCCCATCGCCTACGTAGGCATGCAACTCAAAACGCAAGACGCTTATAGCGAAGTATTGCAAAAAATCCAGGAAGAAGAGCCTCTTTGGAATCCTACGATTTTATACGCCGGCACAGACGAAGGGCTTCTTGGTGCTATACAAAATGTCTTCCCTACTTGTAATATTATAAGTACTTGGTTCCATTTCGCTCAGGTATTTTTTTCTGTTAAAATTCTGATTACGATGAATCATACTAATAAACGTTTCTATTAGGAAACGAGAAAAGAAATGAGAAATTTAGATTTAATCAACCTGCTTCATGCTGAGTTGCCGTTTTATTCTTGTATCCAAATGATACAAGTGTTACCGTTGTTACCAGTTGATAAACTCGTTGATGGTTTGGAAGCTGTGAATGACAAACTTTCGATGTATACGACTTACCCCGGAGTTTCGCAATTGATCGAATACATACGAAATTGCTGGTTCTCTGGTAAGACGAAAGACGATGATTTTAAACGACGTTATATTCCCGAACTTCCATCATTTCTGGTCTCGTAGGTTCTTTAGCTGAGCAGATCTCTTTGACAACTGATCCAGGCCGATCGAATATTGAATTGAAACTTTTAAACAGACAATTGATGCATTCGATTCGTGGCAACACGCGTCAAGATGCTATTTGGTCTTTTACAAGTACGTATTTAACGTGAAATTTTAAAAAGAATCAATACAACGATTCCATGTATTCGCAGGGAGTTTAGTAATAATGGAGAAAAAATACTCAGAGGCGTTTCTCGAATTACAACAACGAGGAGCTCCGCCTAAATGGACGGGAAATTGTTCGTTTAAAAATCACGAAAAGAAAATTCGTGGTTCTGTGTTACGTACCAACACGCAACGATTCGTATTATCGAAATATCTCGAAGAAGTGACCCGTACCACGATGGTGACCGCTTTAGATTTCAACGACGATGGTAATAAATTCTTCGTTTTATGGTTTCCCTCCGATATTAACTTTACCTATTTCAGGTGACATAGAATTCGCCGAAGATAATTCGGACGAATATGAAATGCAAGAGATCGAATTCGACGATGCTACGATGTCTAAATCATATGAAGAAGATAATTCAACCGACAGTATCAAAACGGAATATGTTCAAAATGACGATGATTCTTTAGGTGACGTATTGTTCCATTTTTTCTCCGCTATACTATTTTATTCAAAATATGTTCCTCTTTATTACACAGACATGGACGATTTCATCGTCGAAGAAGTAGAAGAGCAGGAATTCTCTGACGTAGAAAGTATCGATTCCGTTGATTCGAAGGAATCACATACTCCGGTAACGCCTAAGGATCTCCTCGTTGAAAAAAAGGAACCAGTGAAATGCGAAAAAACCGAAAAAACTACCATTAATTTACCAGAACCGCCTCAAAAGCGTAAAGTTCTATTAGTTTTTAGCTCCGATTCGTCCAAAGTCCAAGTCCAAGATACTACTTCGAATGATCATTTGCACAATTGCGTCATTTGCAAGAAAACCGTTTATTCGTACGCGTGTCAACCGTGCGGACATATGTGTTTATGTGATACTTGTTGCTGCGAATTTGTCAACAAGAAATGCCCCGTTTGTTCGAAAAATACGCTTTGGGTTCAACGAATTTTTCTACCGCATCCTTTAAAATAATTGATAGATTATTTTGTATTCTTTTTCGGCTGTTATGCTTTGTACAATTTGCGTGTGTATATGTGCTTCGTCGTTGTACCATATGTTCTTACTTGTATTTTGTAATTTTTGATGTGTAAATAAAATGAACTGAAATTATTATTTTTTTCAAGTAAAAAAGCAAATTATGATGCGCATGCGCGATACTGATAGCTATCGCATGCGTGACACTGGTAACTTGTGCGCATGCGTCGTACTACGAGAACCATGCGCATTCTTTTGCAACTCTTATTTTAAAAAATATAAAAAATTAGTCTCAAATTCATCGAGGAAGTCTTCGAGATGAAAACCTCATTTACCAAAGCTAGCTTATACACGAAAACTTTTTTTTTTCATTTCTTTGAAAACCCTTAAGTAATAAAACAAACTTTAATAGTAAATTTAAAGATTCACGAAAGAACAAATAATCAACATTAACATGAAAAATTTTAAAAATCGAAATGATTAATACGCTTGACTGGAAGTCGACGGTTGCGGCGACATTTGACGGGAGTACCTCGACATCTGACTGGAATACGTGCTTCCTTGGGAGGATTGCTGAGAGTAGGCAGGCGAGTCTTCGGAACCTCCGAATCTTAACGGTAATATAGCATGGCGTACACTTCCGACGCCGTTAAACGGGCATAGAATTTGCATCGACGGAGTAAAGGTAAGATTTGGTAGTAACTTTGGAGTCAAAAGGAAATACTGCGTATTGCATTGCTCTTCTGTCGACTTCGTTAATAAGTTGAAAATCCTCCTTTCGTTGTCCGCGTCCATACCTAAGTGTTAAAAATAATTAAAAATTTATTTAAATACAACGAAATTAATCGATACGAACCTTGATTAATTTCATCGATGCATCTGAAGGGTACCGAGGTGAGTTCTTGAAGCGAAAGTAAATATATAGCGACGGAAACCGCTCGTTCGCCGCCGCTTTGCGTTTGAGCGTTGAGAATCTGCAGAGTGGCTTCCTCACGGAATTTTACTCTGATATGGATACCGTATTTGTTATAATCGTCTTCGGTTGGACCCCTGTAGAAGGATACTTCTCCGGCGCATCTCATGTTGGCGAAAAATTTACTAAAGTTTTCGTTTATGGTGGAAACCAAGTTTTCGACTTCGGTGATCCATTTCGTTTTCACATCTTCGATATGGTTGAAGTAATCACGAAGATTTTCTTCCTTTTTTTCGATTTTATTCTTAAGACGTTCGGCTTCTTTGAGGCATTTGCGATATTCGACGAAAATCTGTAAGCCTTGGTTCGAACCAGCCAAACAATTTATCTTGGCTTGGAATTTATTCACGAGACGATATAAAACGATGACGTTGGAATCGAGTCTCTTGAAGTATTTACGTTTTTTAAAAGCGTTTGTAGTCGGGTCAACGCCGGAGGTTAATTTTAACGCCCATTGATGCACCATTTGCGTGACTTTCATGATGGTTTTCCTTTTTAATTCGAGTTTACGTAATGAATTAGCTTCTTGTCTTACAGCCGCCACGAATTCTCCGGTTACCGCTAAGTTGTGCTGGTAAATACGTTCTCGTTGTTGTTTATTCAATCTTTCGATTTGCAGTCGACTATAGCATTCTGTTAATTTGTTAAAAAACGTCCCAAGCTCGAAGAACTTATTACAAACTTTGGATAGGGTTAGTTTAACGGTTAAATTGCACCGGTTCTTTTCGACGTTTATGTCGACGAAGTTGTTCTGCAGGTGGTGAAGCTCGCGTGTTTTTAATCGTAGCGTTTCCCTTAGACGGCCTTGTCCGCTGTGTTGAGACTTTAAATTTTTCAATTCGGTATGTAACTCTTTTAAAGCGTTATCGCCTTCTTGGACATTATTTCTGAATGACTCGTAGGTTTCCTTGATTCGCTGGAGTTCATTTTGTAGCGCTTCTTTTTGCTGATTAAGCTCGTTGTAGTCGTTACGATTCATGTTCACTTTGAGCAATCGCGCGTCGACGATTTCAGCGCTGCTTTGAATAGGTAGTTTGGTTATGGAAGCTATCGATGTCGATATTCTGAGCTTGTCTGTGAAAAATAACCGGAATTCTTTGGGTATTTGGTTGCTGATTTCGAACGTGTAATTAGTACCGACTGGGATGTTATGTAAATTGTAAGTCATAGCTAAATACGCGAGAATTGGATCAGGTCCGCTGATGAAATCAAATACGTACGAATAAAAACCGAACTGTTTGATGTCATCGATTGGATACCTCGGAATGATGTCTCGAAGAGATACATTCGGCGCCGTAACAACGTTTATCTTGAAAGAGCGTTTCTCAGTTAACTCAACCAATAAGGTATTTGTGTCTTCTGGTGTTTCACATAAGAAAGCTAAGAGATCACGATTGCCTATGCACATCTCAACGTATTTGGCATTGGTGACGTCGTCGACGGTTAAATCGACAAATATAGGGCCATAGACGCGACCACGGAATAATCCACGATTTTCTTCGATCCATTTCAAAGCTCTGTGGATATCGGGATATTGACGTTCGATTATTTTCAACTTGTAATCGCCGACGTCGTTGAGTCTCCTGAGGCGATTATCGATGGCGTTTAATTCTTCCATTTTACGATTTACATGATACGCGTATTTTTGCTTGGAATGATCCACTTCGCGTACCTTCTGCTCTTGTTCGTGTATTTGACGTTGTACCTGGACGATGCGATTCGAGAGTTCGTCGACGTCGCAGATTTGCTGTTGGATGTTTTGTATGTTCTGTTTTAAATTCTGCACGTCAGATTCCTGCGTTTGTAATCTGTTCATCTTACGTGCGAACTCGGCTTTAATGTCGGTTATTTGTTCGGTCATACCGGTGATTTCGTTTTGTTTGATTTTCACTTCACGTATAAGATGGTGTAGTTCTGTGTTGATTTCGTTAATCGAATCGTTTTGCTCGCGTACATCATGACGTAAATTTTGCACATTTGATTTGCATTTCTTTAATAAATGCACCATGTTTTGGCAAATTTCTTTACGGCTAGCGAGAGCTTGCTCGATTCGTGATGTGGTTTCTTTCAAGTGATAGTAGAATGTCCAACGTCGACGTTGTTGCAATAATTTCAAACTTTCGATGAGAAATTGTTTCTCTTTGATGATACGCGCCTCCTGAGCTAGAGCGTCTTTTCTACGTAATGCTTTTCCGTATTCGTCTTTCATTATTTCGAGCTTTTTACGCACCGTTATTTCTTTCGTTCTACTATCCTTCAATTCTGCCAACCAATCTGCTAAGTTTTGATTACCCACGGTTTTGATGGTCCCTGTATACAAACATCCAAATTAGGGTACTTGAAAATTATGATAATACTAGTAATATGTTGTTACCCTCGAGTCTTTCGTGATCGTTCATTTTCGCAAACTCTTCGAGTTTCTCTTGAGGTAAAATTTGGCATAGATTGTTTATCTGTATGTTATACTTCCGCGTCAGCTTTTGTATCTTTTCTACGGTCGTTTCACGTCCATTAAGTTGAAAACGAGAAAGATTTTTAATATTGTATCTCCTTACGATTACATCATTGCCGTCGGGATTATACAATTCGATTTCAATCAAAGCGTTGTTGCTGCCAACTTTTACATATTTCTGCAACTCTGTAGCACGTCCGACGACCGCTGGATTACCTCCTAGACCGAGAATAATGGCCGAAATAAGAGTACTTTTGCCGCTGCCATTCGCTCCTATGATTAGGTTTAACTTCTCGCAAGGTCGTATTTCCACCTCGTCGTAAGTGAGTACGTTCACGCAACGGATTCTCACGATCTGACCTTTACTGTACATTTTAACTGAGGTGTTTAAACGCTAACTAATCATGTCAATTAATAATTTATCACATTTTACGAACAGTAATTTACAGTGAATATGAAATTTTAGCGCCATTCCCCAAAAATTACTCTGGATAGAGTTCATTTTGAATATTTTGAGAATACTGATCTAGAGGTGTGTACCGGAATGAGTCGTGAAATCAAATTGCAGAAGTGTAATTGCCTTCATTAAACAAATTCTGGTGATATGTCATCATTATTTTTGTCTAAATTATTCATAAATGTAATAAAAATTATTCCATTAGAACATTATCAATGATTAATTATTAAGAAAAATCTCTTTTTATTTTTTAAATTGAACTCTGGGAAAGCGCGAATGATGTGTGACAACTTAGGTGTGTTTTGCCGGATCGGTTTGTTATGTTTTGGACATTTTGGTGATATTTTTTGAACAACATCAATTTAATAGACCAATCACGTATTGAGTATAAAGTGTATATTAATTTGATTGGCAAATCGAAATGAGTAATTGACACGCGAGAAAAATTGACGGTAATTTACCAATATTTACGGAAATTATCTTAAAAAAAACACTGCACTAATTTTACCATTTTTTTCTGCGCAAGTAAACAAAAAAAACAAAAATAATTAATTAATTTATTTATTCCTAATTAAAAAAGAATGGTTATTTTAATTCTATCTGAAGTTTAATTACGAACGGTGAACATTTATAATAACGTAAGTGGAGTTTTGTGAAGTATTTGTAAGTTTAATATTTAGGACATTGATATCCGTCTAGAGGTTATCTTTAGTTTTCAACCCAAATCCCTTATAATCCTAGTGAATTTTCCAACGAGTAAGGGTTTTGGTTGTCTTTTTTTGTTTTTTGAAAAACCATAACGTGAAATTACCTCCGCCACATACATCACTTAATATACTAACTGGTTTGTTTATGACCAATATAGTATTTAAAGCCTACGGTGTTATATTGGAAGCAGAGAGTGATAAAGGTAAGTATACGAGATAGATTGATTTTCAAATTTTCTTTTTAGTTTGTCGTAATTTCCCATTTTACTTGAGTATGGTCGATTGTAAGAATACCATCGATCATGAATTGAACAGTTCAAAAGACATTGTCGATGATTCGGAAGATGAGAGCGAAATTGTGGAAGAAAGTCCTTGTGGTAGATGGCTTAAACGTCGCGAAGAGGTAAGCAAACTTCAATTAAATTGAGTTTAATAATGGTACATGAATGCATCGAGGTTCGCGTTATGAAATTATCTTATATTTTCAATTGTAACTAAAGAATAAGGAAATATTGTCAATTATTTTAAAGGAACGAGATTTTGTAAGTGTGTGAGTGTTTTTTTTTTGGTGCTTGTTATTTGTAAATATTTATTGTGTATTTCTAAACAATCTTATTTGTTGTAATTAGATTTAAGAATTGTAATTATTTATGAATTGTTAATAAATTGAAATATTATTTATATTTTTGTAATAATTTATTAAATTTGTAATATATTAATTAAGAAACATTGTAATCATTATATCTTTTGTTGATTTTTTATTTGAAATTGTATGTGCTCTTGTCATTTATGACATTTCTTTGGATTTCATAGTTTCAGATAATTATTAAACCAATTTTTACCTGTTTACAGGTCGACCAACGCGATGTACCGGGTATCGACAATGCGTTTTTGGCGATGGATACCGAAGAAGGCGTTGAAGTAGTTTGGAACGAGGTGCAATTCTCCGAAAGAAAAAATTTCAAAGCTCAAGAAGATAAAATTAGATTAGTATTCGAAAATCTTACAAAATTAACTCATCCTAATATCGTGAAATTCCATCGTTATTGGACGGACACGCATAATGACCAGCCGAGGGTAATTAGCATCCCAGGAATGATGATTTTCATCGAAAATACTAAAATGGATTATTACAGGTGATATTTATTACGGAGTATATGTCATCGGGTTGTTTGAAACAATTTTTAAAACGTACTAAAAGAAATGTTAAAAAGTTACCTTTACATTCGTGGAGACGATGGTGTCGTCAGATACTTTCAGCTTTAAGGTAAACACAGCCGACGAATGTGTATAATAAATTTGTCGTTTATTACAAAAAATCCTCTGTTTTTCCGACGATAGTTACTTACATTCGTGTAATCCTCCAATTGTACACGGGTATTTAACTTGTGATACTATATTTATTCAACATAACGGTTTAGTGAAAATAGGATCAGGTAATTTTATTGGAAATTACCTTAATGGTAAATGATTCGCGATATTGATTAGAATCTATTTTTATAGTTGCCCCTGATACTATACATCATCACGTGAAAACCTGTCGAGATAAGATCAAAAACGTGCATTTTATCGCTCCCGAATACGGAGGTAATATTACAAGTGGCTTTCGCAGTAGAGGCTTCAATTAACGATAAATATGTTGCAGTTGGCTCAGGAGGCGGTATAGGTCCGGCTATCGACATATATTCTTTTGGTATGTGCGCTTTGGAAATGGCGGCGTTGGAGATACACGGATATCAGACTGATTCTAGCGGTAACGAGTTATCGTGCGGTGCTGTCACCGAAGAGAATATAGATAAGACTATCGAGTCGTTGGAAGACGACTCGTTGAAAGATTTTATACGTAAATGCCTGTCGTATGATCCAGCCGTCCGGCCTACGGCCAATCAACTATTATTTCATCCGCTTCTGTTCGAAGTTCATTCGCTCAAGTTGCTAGCTGCTCATGCTTTGGTGCAGCATTCCCCTCCTACTGGTGAGTAGAGTTCAAAGGTATACGCGAATGCTTTCATTGAATCTTTCTGGCTTCTTTGCTTTTTTCAATTTCATCATGACGTACTTCGTAATCGAAGACAATTTAGTTGGACTCGAACGCCGGGTGTTTTCCGGTGTTTGTAAGGTTTCTTTTAGCCTTGTTCGATTTTCACGAGAGGTGACTCACTAAAGGCGCTTTTTATTGTAGCGAATCTTTCCGAAATAATTACCGAACGGATGCAAAAATGGTGTTCGGATTCTGATAACGTGTTAGCTGTGATGGTTCATGATGAAGTAAACGGTATCCCCGATGCTATCGTTTCCATCGCCGAATTACCGATGCCAGAGAAATTGGAGAAATTCGTCGAAGATGTTAAGTGAGTATATTTACGCGTGTACGTAGCTCTTCTATGATTCAATTCGTGTATTCTCGTTTAGAAACGGAGTGTATCCTTTGACGGCACATGACTCCAGTGCTAAGAATCCGATCCCAGTGGCGACGTCACAGTCTCCGGATTCGCGAGCTTTGTCGCCGGAACGTAACAATAAAAATGTCGTGGCCGAAACTCAAAATGTAAATGCTACTTTTTTATCGGCCGACAAAGAGAATAGAAAAGTGATAAATATGATGTGCAATGTGAAACCTAAAGAGACCAATGGAGAGACTGAATTCACAGTGAGCCCTTTATTTTGATATCATTTTGTTCGATCGAGTAAAATTCAATTTACGAAGAAAATCTCATTTTCATAGATGACTATTTTACTCCGAATGGAAGATAAGATGAATAGACAATTGACATGTACGTTATCCGAGCTGGATACAGCAGATACATTGGTGCAAGAATTAATTTATTACGGATTTATCAACGAAGTATGTTCAAACAACGAGATTTCAGTACTTAATACTTGTAAAATTCACGATTTTTTTTTGCAGGTCGATAAAGACAGAGTATCTTTAATAATGGAGGAAACCCTAAAAGGATACTCGTCTTCGGGAGATCGTGACGATAACGAAGAAGAATTCGAATCGGAACGTATAACGGCGCCTTTAACGGCGGTTTCGTCATCCTCCAGTACTCCTTCTTCGGTGGCCTCTTCTTCGATACTGGTATCAGAAAATGCCACCGTTACGTCGGTTGGTTGATGCGAAAAAAAGGATTCAAGGATTGAGGCTTCAAAAGCGCTATGTAGCTTGGGTCTTCCGGTGTTTACACGTGCGCAGGATTTTTACTGCGAGCAAATGAACATTATTCTAGTCAGATTGAAATTGCTTCCGACCTGATGCCTTTGGTTCTCCCTCCTTTCCCTGATTTTTCGCGTATTACCCGAAGGTGGCTACCTTCAGTGATTTTTGATAATAAAATCAAGCTATTTTGTACGGTCTGCTCAGGGCGTGAGTACGATGTAAAGTGATTATTGTTAATAAATAATTTTTTATTTATTTTTTTTCGAAACGCGGTGTAATCTTTGAGATGTACCGCGCTATGGTGTGTGTGGTTTTTTTTCTTTAACAGAGTCTTTCATTGCTTTAATTTGAATGCTACACAATAAACGATTTTTTTGTAAATGTTGTTTATTTTACCAAGGGAGTTGTTTACCGTCGTAGCTGTAAAATTGACCGCTCTTATCGGGTGTTAGGGTTTCGATGAATTTTATTATATCGGGGACTGCTTGATCGACGCTGAGTGGTGCTTGGGGTCCTCCCATACTGGTTTTCAACCATCCCGGATGTAAGCTTATGACGATTATGTTATTATCTTTCAAGTCAACGCTCATTGATCTGGTAGCTGCGTTTAGAGCCGTCTGTGAATTATAGAATAATCAATGAATAAATAATCACTTTCTTCAAGTACATTATGTAAAATCAGTCCAAGTTCAAAATTGAGTTATCTATACATGCGTGATCATGGTATTAATAATAAGAATTACTTTGCTCGTCCTGTAAGGATAAAACCCTCCTTGTGTATTTTGCTGTATAGATCCAAGGATTGAAGAAATATTGACAATAATCCCACCAGCAAGCGTATCACTTTTTTTTATCATTGGAGCAAAAGCCTGAAATGAACAACGAATTAAATCTTTTTTCAGAATAACGCAAGAAAGAATCCAAGAGGTGTACTTTTGATACAAGTATCGGTGCCACCGTGTTTACTCTGAGATTCTCTTCGAGTTCTGAACGTTTCACCATGTTAAGTCGGCAGTATTTAGAAGAGATACCAGCATTGTTCACGAGCACATTTAAAGGCTCTGAACCGAGATGCGATTTGATAGCTGAGGAAATGTCTTTTATATCGGAATCATTCGTGATATCTGCAAACGTATTCGAGCTTATAAGATGGTCAAAATGTATCGATGGGTGGTTATACTTATTCACCTGCTTTGAGAATTTTTACATTAGAATGAGTTTTTGAGATATCTTGAAGTTCCTGTAATAAGAAATGAGAAAGATTGGTACTTTCGAATTATTACAATCAAATCATACAAGAATACAAATTTATTTTTATTCGAGAAAAAGTCGATATATCAGATGAAATTCCATATTATTTCCTGTTTTCTGTAACGTTGTATTTTTGTTAAGAATATTCCTGTTTAAATTTACTACTCTGTGTTCATACTGAAAAATAATGTTTCATCTTTCAACGAAATACAGTATCTAAGGTCATTTGGATTCCCAGCGTCTGATAAATAACTCGACGTCCACCAAATATAATTGGCAAATAAAATTACAAGTAAAGATACCATGATTATCTACATAAGTTTATGAAGTTGGGCGGTCAATGAGTACAAGAACTGTTTACGATTTTTTCCAAGATTGATTAATCAAGATAGTCGAGATAGATGTACGACACATATTATCTCCGAATAGAAAAAACACAAGATACCATCTTGTCCAAAAATAGAGATACATCTAGAATCAATTCAATGCTAACTTGTTCGTTGCAAAGAAACAATTGCTCGTGGCAATTTCACATGGTTACATGCCCAGTTACCTAGATACAATTCAATTACATAATAAGACGGTGAAAGCGAATGAAAAGAATAACCAGTCATGGTATCCAGTATCGGAATATTTAATGAATTAATCCAAAATTGAACTCGAATTTTGAACGTTTTGTGAAATATCGAGGAAATAATTACAACTTATGTGGAATAAAGTTGATAAATAATTCAGGGGGTAATTGCACAACTGAAGAAAGCAAATTTCAATAATCATCTGTTAGACGAGCTGTACGGTGCTTGTAAAATAAAATAAATATTTGCCGACGAATAATTTTCATTAGTTTGAAATTTACAGTCAACGAAAGCATAGATACGTATAAACTTAGAAAAGTTTCTAGAAAAAAATTTTTCTTGCTGACGTCATCGATAAGTAAGTGCGCGGTAGAGTTACTTGGATAGTGATGAAATCTTCGTTATGAATCACATTAAAGGTGAAATTTCGTTGAAAAATTACGTTATAATTTCATAAATGATGTAATTTTTCAACATGTGTAAAAGGAGGGGTGAAAAATAGCAAATTTTATGAAAAATTTTCGTCGAGTAGGTAGCAGAAAACAAAAATATGTAGGTAAATTGGCAACAGTGTAGCCTCGTGAGTAATCAAATTAGATGAACATTGACGACGAAAGCAGTGCCGGCAGCTTTTGCATTCCTTCTTGTTTCAATTTTAAAATTTTCTTTCATCTGAAAACTTTGAGGAAGAAGCACAATTTCGAAAGTCATTCAACAATGGCTCCTACAGTGCCAGCCGGAGATGGTAAATATATCCTTACTTTGCGGTTTTTCGTTTCGCGATGTAATTTAATCAGCATTCGTAGTGATAAATTCAATATCCCCACGTAACAAGTGATTAATGTGATCGTTTAATTGTTTCTACTGTAAATTTTTTTATAATAATTTAATTATCATTACTTGCGCTTTATCGGGATTTCGACATGTTGCGAAAATATATTTCAAGTTGCGATTTTCGGTTAAATATTTAACTAGTCCGTAACCGATACCACGATTGCATCCGGTTATTAGTATCGAATTCATAATCACGATAATCAACACAATACTTTCTAAGATTTTGTTATTTGATTATTAAATTTCACCGTTCACTTGTGACCGTCGCGAACTTTGCAACTTTCGGAACCCGCACTGCAATTCTTTTGTTTACTGATAGCCCATTGGATGTTGTGATAAGGTGTCGAATGAGTGATTTTTCACTATAATATTAATTATTTCCTATATTATGGATACTTAAGATTTTCCTGCATGTTTTTTTTCGTTTCAATTGCCATGTATGTTTTATACAATAAATGTACCGTTGTACATAAATTTTCAAAAAATTTTCCCATTTCGAGAATCTGTTCTTATTTATTTAGCTCAAATAATATTACACGATTTATTAGTATTGAAAAATGTAAGTGATGAAATAGTAATAATGATAGCTATACGGTCTCTAATTGAAGGTAATTTTCAGCGGAAAAATACGACTACGATTTAATCGTAATCGGAGGAGGTTCAGGAGGATTGGCTTGCGCCAAAGAAGCCGCCAGTTATGGTAAAAAAGTAGTCGTCTACGATTACGTAACACCTACCCCATTAGGTACGACTTGGGGTCTTGGTGGTACATGCGTGAATGTAGGATGTATTCCGAAAAAATTGATGCACCAAGCTGCCCTACTGGGCGAAGCTGTGAAAGTACGTATTATATATTCAAGGACTTTTGAATATTAATCACGCGAATACTTGAATCGATATAATGATATGTTTCGCAGCACGCTGAAGCTTTCGGTTGGCAAATTGATTCCTCAAATATTAAAATCGATTGGGCGAAATTAGTTCAAGCTGTTCAAGATCACATCAAGTCGGTCAACTGGACGACCAAAGTTTCGCTTAAAGAGAAGTATGATAATTTCTACATTACAATGTTATCTTTATGGACTGATAATGAAATTTTTCCGCGTAGTAAAGTGAAATATGAAAATGCTTTGGCCAAGTTTCAAGACGAACATACGATCGTCGCAAGAAAGAAAAATGGTACGGAGAGCACAGTTACCGCTGAAAATGTTGTTATCGCTGTAGGAGGAAGACCAATTTATCCAGAATTTCCTGG
Organism: Maconellicoccus hirsutus; assembly: GCA_003261595.1. Taxonomy (NCBI): domain Eukaryota; kingdom Metazoa; phylum Arthropoda; class Insecta; order Hemiptera; family Pseudococcidae; genus Maconellicoccus; species Maconellicoccus hirsutus. The sequence goes on along the minus strand of QBDW01005744.1, from coordinate 42,096 downwards.
CGCTATCGAGTATTGCGTCACTAGCGATGATATTTTTTCGTTACAAAAGCCTCCTGGTAAAACCATGGTTATCGGTGCTGGATGTATCCTTTTTATTGATATTGCAATCGAAATAGAAGAGATGAAAGAGCAGCTTCATTACGTAGAAATGTTATTTTTTTTCTGATAAATCTTCCAAATATGTGGAATTTTTAATGTTATCGTCATCGTTTTGATCTACGCTGAAAAATGAGGAAAAAGTACGATTGCGCAATAGAAAAAACACGTGTTTTAAATTTTATTGAGAAATGAACCGAAAATGTTTGTTTACGAACTTTGTAACGTGTTCGAGGCTGTTGATAATTTATTATTTGTAATGTTTGCTTCATGAAAATCAGGTCGGAAGGATTTGTAATATTAATAACGTTATTTATATTACAAAGTTTCATCACGAGGGTTTTTTATACTTCTACGCGAGTTCCTCTTGGAAAAAAAATCCTCCTTAACGAATAACTCAGACATTGGTTTAGAATGCGGTGGATTCCTGCAAAGTATGGGCTTCGATGCGACCATAATGGTACGTTCTGTAGCCCTGCGTGGATTCGATCAACAAATGGCCAACTTGGTGGTCGAAGAGATGAAACAGAAAGATGTAAAATTCCTGTTCAAATGCATTCCCGTCTCAGTAACGAAATTACCAAATGAGAAATTACTCGTTAGATGGAGGCATTTGGATGTAAGTAGAATTCACGCCCTGTAACTTTCCAACGAGAAATAATCTATGGTGAATTTTTCACAGTTGGAAGAAAACGATGTCGAAGCATTTAAAGAAGAAGAATTCGATACCGTTTTGATCGCAACTGGAAGACGCGCTTTAACCGAAGAACTCGGCTTGAAAGAAGCCGGCGTTCATTTTAATCCTCGAAATTACAAAATCTTTTCGGAAAACGAGCAAACCAATGTTCCAAATATTTACGCCGTTGGCGATGTTTTAGAGGTTGGTTTATTTTCAGCTATTACTCCAACATCGTATTCCCGTTAACGTGTAAATTTTACGTATCCCCAGGGTAAACCTGAACTTACCCCTGTGGCCATTCAAGCCGGAAAATTACTCGCGTCGAGGTTATTCAATAATAACAAAACATTGATGGATTACGATAACGTTGCTACTACAGTATTTACGCCCTTGGAATACGGCTGTGTCGGGCTTAGCGAAGAAACCGCTGTTAAACGTTTCGGTGAAGATAATATTGAAGTAAGGGTGCTGATTTCGTCCGGTGCATCTACTTCGGAAGCATAATTTATGTACATTTTTAGGTTTATCATACGTACTACAAACCGACGGAATTTTTCGTGCCTCAAAAACCGGTCGGTAATTGTTACTTGAAAGTGATATGCATGCGAGAATTACCTCGTATTATTCTTGGTATGCATTTCGTTGGGCCTAGTGCTGGTGAAGTGATACAAGGATATGCTGCCGCTTTGAAGTGAGTATATTTCAATGCGCTGCGCTGGAATTGGTAATTTTTCGCGTCGACGATATTGATAAGGAATCGGTTATAGCGTTGAAAATACTCACGTCAAAGTCATCTAAATAGATAAGTGTCGCATTGGAATAATCATCGATTAAAATAAATTTAAATGTTAATCCGCATAAGTGGCGTATACTCGATTACATGAAAATTTAATCCTCGACGGGCGCATTCCATTCATTAATTCTTGTCGTGATTATAATACATCGAGTATCGAATACACAGTGTTGATGCACATCGTCGTTATCAAAAAGCGAGCCAGATATGGAGTTGAATCTATTCTGAAGGTTTTTAAGGTGTGGAAAAATAATTGAAAAATTTTCATTTCGTTGTGTAAATCAATTTGACAAATTTTCCTTGAATTACTCAAAGTCTCTACCTTATTATATCGTTTACGTAATTGAAAAATTTGAAAGTTCTCGTTGATAATACGCGGAAAATATTTCATTTGAAAATATCTTTGTTTCAAGAAGTCAAAAAAATTTGGGAATTGTGAAATTTCACGACACTTCCAAGTGTGATTTCAAGTAGCAGTTTTTACAAGAAAAATAACGTTTTTGCTGAATTACGTAGGCCTTATTTGTAGCGATTTTCAAGTACTCATATCTTTTCAGAGCTGGTATTACGTACGATAATCTAGAGAGCACTGTCGGTATACACCCAACTGTCTCTGAAGAATTTACCAGGCTCACGGTAACCAAGAGATCTGGATTAGATCCTCATCCTCCAACGTGTTGCAGTTAATTCACGAAGATATGTACTTCCTATTGGGATTTTGTATGGTTAATTGATTACTGAACCGAGAATTGTATCCACATTTACGCACACCACGAACAACATTTTATTACATACGTTGTTATTAACCGTGATGATAAGTTTTATACGGTTGTAATTTTTAAATAAATAAATTTCCGAACGAGTATAATTTCTTGTAAAGTTCGCGTTATCTATCATGTTGACGATACTTTTTATGAGATTTGGAAGTCGAAGCTTTACGAGAGATTAGAGAAGCTTAACGTTTCATTATCACGTATTCGCGACGTAAATGACGCGAGGTAATAAAACGAGGTGTTTTATTCAGAACTGAATGAATGAATAATCGAAGAGATTTATTAGATTTCGATACATTTGTTATTCCACGACTGCGTCTTACCTGAGGCAAATATCACGAAAAACAAATTACCAAAAAACAAGATACCAGCTCCTATGAAAAATACTGTTCGCCATTCCGTAACGGAAGTCTAGAAATTCAGAGAATTACTCAGAAAGATGATTAATGGGAAAATTAACGCAGAGAAATTCGCTTACAATATCGTGTACAAATGTACTAACGATCAACGGAGCACCTGTTCCACCAGTGGCACCGAAACCATTCGATAATCCCATTAAAATACCAGCGTAATTCGTTGATAGATCCATGTGATTGACACAGTAGCCGACATTACAACAACATCCTACAGCGACCACTATTATGAAAAGGATTACCGCTGCTGTGGGGTTATCATTCAAGTATCCGAGCAATACTAAACCAATCGCCCCGCCCCATTGTCCTATAGAAATCTATCTCGTTGACAAATTCGTATGAAGGTGAAAATATTTAAGAATAGGTACTGGACCTAGAGATGTCCATAATTTACGTGAAACTGTTATCGATGTGATTCCTTTCTTATTGAATCTATCAGCTAACCACATCACTGGGAATTGAAGTAACCACATAGCTAAATAAGGTGTCGCTGATAGTAATCCGTTCTGTAACCATAGAATTATATTTCTTTGGAACAGTGAAGTTCATTTTAGGTCATTAAATCGTCATTAGTCACATACCGCTTTAATATTAAAGCCCAAGACAGCATGTAGGAACGTCGGCATTTGGGATATAAGCAGCCAGAAACCCCAACTGTGAGATATATGTACAATAATTATAGCCCAGACAGGGATACTCGTTAATATATCAAACCACGGTACTTTTTTCTGGATAAAAATTATCAATATAACTGATAATTAAAAATATCACTCAGACATTCCAATAAACACCTTCGACTGGATGTTTTCCGGTGGTAAATTACTGCGAATGTAGTTATACTCTTGAGATGATATTGTGGGATGAGCTGCAGGACTACTTGAACCCAACCATGCCCAGATTATTGCCCAAAGGATTCCAGCAGCACCGCTGATGTAATATACCGAAGGCCAACCTAGATGAGGATTATCGGCGAGAAGTCCAGAACCAGCTAATGTTACCATAGTTCCAAACGGTACACCTATTTCAAAAGTAATTCATCAATTTGACATACAACGATCATAAAGAATTATAACTCGTGAATTAACTCACCACTAAATATAAAGCCAATTAAACGACTGCGTTCATTTGGAGGAGACCATTTGGCACTTATCGCGTGAACGGTTGGGAACATGAATGCCTACGTAAATTTTTGAAATCAATCAACAATCGCATTGACGGCTAAAATACATACCTGAAGTATTCCTTGAATTGCCCTAAGACCCACGAGCGCTCTCCAATTACCAACACCGGCTAATTCTGTGGCTTGTAATAGGTATTCGTTTGATCCCGTGTAAGTGTAATTGATCAAAAAAGGAGTAACACACGATAACGTTCCGCTTACTAAAAATGATATCAGCAGTAATGATTTTAAATTGAATCGTATTCCAAGACAAGCAGCTGGAAAATTCATGAAGTATCCAAAAAAGAAAGCAGAGTGTAAGTAAGCACGTATGTCATTATCCCAATTGTAAATCTGAAATATAAATTAATTTATTTTCGAAATTGACGAGATATAGCTGTTGTCTTAATGTTTCGTATCATACCGGAAAACCGTTATTTTGTTCTCCTTCTTCTGATTCTTTGAATTTGGTCATGGCAACAATAGTTACTGATAGGTTTATTCTTTGCAGATATCCAGAAAATATGCATAAAGCTAGAAGTACGCTTTGCAGATGTCTTATGCCAATTCCTTGCATTTCAGAATACAGAAAAATCAACAGTGATAAGTATTTCGAAATGTTTACATGAAACACAATTTTACTTACCAGGATTTGTAAAGCTGTTTGCACCCGTCCGATTTTCGGCATCGTTAACAATATCTGCAACTTTGTGCGCGACGTCGCCGACATCCGATCTCATGATGGTATGAAAAGATGGCTTACATGGAGGTTTACGATTTATCCAAATTTTTTGCAAATACCAACAATTACAAATATCGATGTACCTATTGTACTTATACACTTAATAATAACATTGTTTAGGTACCATTTTGTATCTACGTTTTACAATAGCACTTGGTTCATAAAAGTAATTCTTACTTATCGTTACTTAGTCGACAAGTACTTATCATCGATGTAATAAAATGTGATCATTTATATAATTAGATGGTTAAACTTATAAAATTATAAACATACTGTATATAGGTAGTCAGAATATTCAATTCATAAAAGACAGACATCCATGACAAATTTCAACCTTACGTTCGAATACCCGCATTTGTATTTTATGAATTCCCTGCATTCATCGTTAAATGGTTAGAAAAAGGTATCACAATTTGAGCAAAAATAACTTATGTAGATACAAATTGTATTTCATTGAAGGCTTTCTTGACGATTTACCATACTATCCATTCGTTTTGTGGACGGAAAAGAAAGAAATTAATATGTAAAGAATTCTCCCAATTGAAATTTTTACCATAGGTAGACGTAAGGAAAAAAATAGTGGATATGTACTTCGAGTGTCAAATTGTTATCACAATTTCATTGACGTAAGTACAATAAAATAAGAGGTTTGCTCAAAGACATTTGGTAAATGTATACTCAATGAACACTATTATGAATATTTATTTTTAGATCGTAAATTCGCAATTATTAGGCGCTGATATACTTCTTATTCCATGATTATGTTTCCTGTGAGGAAAATATCATAAAAAAAAATAATCAAAGAATAAAATACGTGCTCTAATGAAAGACACAATTCGCCATTCAGCAGCAAACAAAAAGTAGGATTAACTACAACGAAAGACAAAATTCGCTTAAAGTTTCAAATTTTGGTACAATTTCTAATTGATTCGTGAAGCAGGGGAGTACATCAATTTATGTGTTTTTTATATTATGACAAAGAAACAAAATGTGAATGCGGAATACCTGTCTCTTCGTTAATAAACGCGAGAAGAAAATTAATCAGAAGTGGAATCTAAACTGAAGTGATTAGACGAGCATTGCAACATGCTTTATCAGCTCTTCGTCACGCAAAAAGAGTAAATACTTGATTATAAAAGGAGAGGTTTATTCAAAAACATGCAAGTAAATGTAGAGTGAACACAATTTTATCAAACTTATAGATCAAAAATTCGCAATTAAGTACTTGTATACTTGTTATTCCACGATTGAGTTTTTCCAGATGAAAATACCACGAAAAATAGGTTGCCGAAGAAAAGAATACCTGCACCTATGAAAAACACTATTCTCCATTCAGTGACCGAGGTCTGCAAACGAAAATAGCCGTACTATAATTATCTAATCAAATAAGCGTTAAAATGGTACGATAGATAAGCTCACAATATCGTGCACAAAAGTGCTGACAATTAAAGGAGCACCGAAACCACCTGTGGCAGAAAAAGCATTCGACAGCCCCATCAAAATACCAGCATAATTCGACGTCAGATCCATATGGTTGACGTTAAAACCAACGTTACAACAGCATCCAATAGAAACTGTTGCAATATAGAGAATGACCGCTGCTGTAGTATTATTATCCAAATATCCAAGCACTACTAAACTTATGGCTCCTCCCCATTGTCCTGTTAAAAAAATAGTAGATAGTTTTAAAAATATATCTGCGTACTTCTATATATCTTCCAATTACCTATAGTAGTCCATATTTTGCGCGAAACTGTTATAGATGTGATACCTTTTTTATTGAGTTTGTCAGCTACCCACATTACTGGGAATTGAAGTAACCACATTCCGGCGTACGGTGTGGAGGATAGTAATCCATCCTAAAGACAGGAGATTAAGATTACACTTGGGGCGATAACTCATTTGAAATTGATGTAAGATAATCAAATGTACTTACTGATTTAATGTTAAACCCTGAGACAGCATGCAAAAACGTCGGCATTTCAGATAAGAGTAACCAATAACCCCAATTGTGAGCTGTATGTGCAACGATTATGGCCCAGACATGAGGACTTGTTAGGATATTAAGCCATGGTACTTTTTTCTATAGATAAAATTGAATTTAATACAGAATTAATCTCTAATAAGAACAATTAAGTTATCATAATCATAATTTTTTGATAAGTTGATAATTTTCGATTTTGCATTTGCTCTTCTTTTTTTTATTTTTATTATAAAGTAACACTTGTCACTGACTTGAATTGGCCAATGGAGAACGATTTTTTTATTTATCTCTTCTCGGATTGGTTGATAAGAGAAAACAAAAACGTTAGGAAACAAAATTGATTAAAATATTTAAAATTCAAGATAATTTTAAATTTTCAACTTGAATTTTGTATGATAATTGATTGATAATTGCATTCGGTAAAATCTAATTATTACATCATTTTTGTCTATAATCTGGTGAATTTTGATGTTCAGGTTATTTAAAAATAATTGTAGGTAACCAAGATAATGGTATAATTTAATCGCATACTTACGTACCTCTGATTTAAGATTCTCTGGTGGCAATTTACTGCATATGTAATTATACTCGTGAGACGATATCGTTGGGTGTGTCGAAGGACTGATGGAACCAAACCATCCCCAAAACACTGACCATAACACTCCCGAAGCACCGCTAATGTAAAATACCGAAGGCCAACCGAGATAAGGATTGCTGGCTAAGATCCCTGATCCTGCTAATGTGACCATAGTTCCAAAAGGTATTCCTATCTTGGACATGGCAATGATCAATTTTGATACGGAAACATTAGTAAGTATTTCATGAATCAACTTACCACTCAGTATAAAACCTACTAAACGACTGCGTTCATTCGGAGGAGCCCATCTAGCACTGATTGCGTGAATTGTTGGAAACATGAAAGCCTGCAGCGTAGAAAAGCAGCTGAAGAATTTTCAAAAGTGATGGAAACTTTAGTAATTAGAAAACAAGTACTAACTTGAAGTATTCCTTGAATCGCTCTTAGTGCCACAAGCGCTCTCCAATTACCAACACCAGCTATTTTTTTTGCATTCAATAAGAATTCGTTGGTACCGGTGTAAGTATAATTGATTAAGAACGGAGTAGCACAAGACAATAGTCCATTTATTGAAAAAGTTACCAATAACAATAACTTTAAATTGAAATGCACTCCTAGGCAAGCAGCTGGAAAATTCATAACGAAATATCCAAGAAAGAAAGCGGCATGTAAATAACCTCGCACATCATTATCCCAATCGTAAGACTGAAAAATAAAAAATTATTAGTTTGCGAAATCAATAAATGAGCGTTTATTCGACATTTTTTCTTACAGGAAAATTATCCTGTTTTTCTCCTGTTGGATCTTTCAACTTGGTCATGGCAACAATGGTTACTGACAGATTTACTCTTTGCAGATATCCACATAAGACGCATAGCGCTAAAAGTAAACTTTGCAGATGCCTCACACCAATTCCTTGAGTTAACAAAACACAATAACATCAGTGATGGTAAGTAAATTTTGAAATTTACGGAATTTCACTTACCAGGATTCGTGAAATTATTTTCACCATTGCCGTTTTCTGCATCGTTTGCAACGCTTGCTACTTTTGGCACGACGTACTTCATGATTATTGTCTGGAAAAACTAAATGTGAGCGATAGCGGTTTTATACTTTCTCATCGGCGATTATCTTCGTTAATAAAATTAACAATGACAAAAAAATTCTATGAAGGTAATCTTTATTACTGTATTAACGAATGTCAATACAATACGGTGCGCATCATTTATATATATGTATAGACGATGCTCGTGTACGTCGCACTCCCCTTTCACGTCTTTAAAGATAAATGCCAATATAATCCAGTTTTTATTTCTGGTATTAATAATTTAACCGCTGATAAACGATTTAATATTTTGAAGTATGAATGCACAGGTAACTTTGATAAAGTTATCGATATTTATCTAACACGCATCGCAATTTTGATCGTATTTTATTGAAGCGTTCGTCTGGTAAATGGTTGAAAGCTGATGGCAGTGCTGACTTTCTGCATGTATATTCTATACTGTATGTGTATTTCGAGCTTAACTTCTAATCCATACAACGGTAATGAGCTGAAATATGAATGATATGGTGTTAATCAAAGTGTGATATTGATTTCATTTTTAAGTTTATTTTATTAAGAATGAAAATTGATAGAAGCTTCAATGACTTCCATTTTCATCATTGTAGAATTAATACACAAAGGGCACTTGTTTTGCTAAATAAGCATTTCTTATCCTAGTGAAATTGCACCAATGTTACTAGGTTTTATATTTCTTCAATTCTTGCGGAATTAAATACGTACGATTTTATAAAAGAATTACTTCAAGAAAGGATGTATACCTAGACCTACATATGTAGAAGTATTTGAATAATTTTGAAGTTACTTTTGATTAATGAAATACGTGATTATATCATCTCTCGGAATTGTACCATGTCTTTTTTGTAAAAATTTGAAGTGTATTATGCACATGATGTGTATAGAAGTCTTTGTTCATCTTTTTGATATTCGTGAATACGGATATATACGTATTATGTTTAGCATCTTTTTCTAAATTACTATCCCTCATTATTCAAAAAAGTTATTGATTTCTCAAATTATCTTCACGGTATGCATTGTATATGTACATATGTAATTTCGTTTTTTCTCTTTTCCATTTCATGGCGATTTTTTTTTATTTGTTGGAAATTCGTGTAAATGTTCTAAATATTCATTTGTTATTTGAACAATATGTTTAACTGAAATTGATAACGTAATTCGAGTGGATTTAATTCCATTACGAAATGATCTCGGGAGTATTTGCTCAAGGGAATGTATTCTATCTCAATTTTCTCAATTGTGTCAAATGTTGTTATTGAATGTAAGGAAGACCTAGCAGTAATTTATCCCATTCAAACAATGGTATTTTCATTATCGCTTATTTATGGCTACATTATTTTCATCTGATTAAAGTTACAACACGAAATTTTTCACAAAAATAAATTTTGATAGATTTTCGTTTCGTGACGTGAGGTGTATTAAATTTTAAACCAATCAGAATGCTTGGAATCGAATAAACCATTTAAAAACGAACGATTCATTGAATGAACGCAAACTTTGACATCACCGCCCCAAGCGGATTTCACAAGGAATCGTTTATGAATGAAAGATTTTCGACCAATTAATTCTAGACGTAAACTAAAATGGCGTTTTAATGTTGTGTTGTGTACAATTTAATGTGTAATGTGTTTTAAATAACGCTTGGTATTATTTTTTAGTTATGTCTAACAATTAATAATCTCATTTATAGATCTGATACGGTACGTATACTTTATTGGTACGAATAACCTAAACCTACGGAAGTAGGTGATAATTTCCCGTCGTATAAACGAAGAGAAAGTTTTCCGTGAATACGTGAAAAAAATTCGCACTTATTTTTAGCTGGAATTTGTAATATAGGTGTTTTCGTATTATTTGTAGCACACACGTACGGCGTGATTAGAAGTATACATGCGTTTATGTTGCACGTTAGTAAACCCATTAACCAAGCAGCTTATTTTATAACGTTTACTGTAACAGCGTCAAACTGTGGGGAACAGGAGCTTTTTTCCTCCCGTCTCAGGGAGTTTATTATCCAGTAAGTATGGTGTTATTGTAGATAATTCTAATATAATTGGGTGTCGGATTGCGGTATCGGTATAAGCATATGTTGTTTAGACTTTGATACCAGATGTTAGATCGACGAGTAAATGTACAAATGTATTATATTACGTTGTAAATAGGCGTTTGATAAACGAAGGTTAACGTGTTGCGTCGATCTGCTCGACGATGATACTAATACATTCACGAATACGTTTTGTTTACAGCAAGTCGTACAAACTGGTGTTTTAAATCCGCCGTATGGAGCTACGGCAACGGCCGCTATGTCGCCTCAAGTACCTGCTTGCGCTTTCGCATCGCTGTCGAATGGCATCAATAACACGGCAGCGGCGCAAATGCTGATGTCAAATGGCCAAGTATTCCCTTCGTTGGCGAGCGGTTTCGCCGATAATGTTAATTTCAAAATGGCTCTTCCTAATGATCAAAATTGCGCTAATAATCTAATGATAAATACAAGTCCGACGTTAATTAAAGATGAGATATCTGCTTTACAAATGACACCGTTGGTTTCGTTAGCGCCTACGCAAACGTCATCCGTTACGGTCAACGGTACAGCGAAAATTGAATCTAATGATGAAGCCGCTTTTCAATTAAGTAACGAACAAAATGGTGAAATCACATTGTCGCCTGAGGTAAGTTACACGCGGTTTTGGAATTTTGTCGTATATTGACGAAATATTCAGTTACAGAAAGAAGAAGAGCAACAAGATGTACAAAAATTCACCGATACCGATAAATTACCAAATTCTAGTACAAATCAAGTCAACGGGATCTCGTCGCCAGCACCTTCGACTCCTGTAAACACTACCACAACTCAAACCAAATCCGAAGATAGCGATAGTAGTTCAAATAACGACAGCAGACCTAAAAGACTGTACATATCGAATATACCGTTTCGTTACAGAGATCCCGATCTCAGGAATATGTGTAGCGTATGTATTGGTTGTTTTTTTTACGTTAAATGATTCAATATCGATTTAATGCGTTTTATATTTGATGTTGCAGCCTTTTGGACATATCTTAGATGTGGAAATTATCTTCAACATGCGCGGGTCAAAGGTAAGGTGACAATTTTGGCATTCGTTAAGTTACCGATGTTATTTTTAAGGCGTTTATTGGCAGCTATAATTTCCGACGCCTTTATTTTACGTTTCGATTCTCCAATTTACGTCCTTGATGCATTTTTAAATGCTTGATCAAAATTCGTATTTTTCGGGTTTATCCGTAACCCTCCCTCGTGCCATTCGTAGCCAAGTTCGGAAAATCTAAAAGGTCTTTCGCACGTTTACAAAGCCGTCTCGAATGAGCAATTGGATAAATGAAACGGTTCAATTAGCGTGTTAACGCTAACGAAGTGTGAAATTTTTTTCAAGTGGCCACGCGAACAGAGGAAATCAACTTGTAGGAAGTAACTACAAGGTTGCCAATTTATCATTTCAAATGGTGATGCGTCTAATGGACGAGATAAAACGTGAGCTTTGATCTTCGACTGATTGCATTCAGCGGTACGAACATTGATATGAGATTTATCTCATATATATGATTCTTCCAAATAAAATGGCGCATATCGCGTTCCCTTTCTCTTCATTTTCGTACGTGTTAATTGATCAATCAAACATGTTGGTTCGTTCACCTATATAAAAATAAAAGCGAGAATTTTAGATACGATTTTAACCTTCGAATATGTTGGAATTTCTCGGCGATAGTTTTATCGCGTCGAAAATACGATAAATTTTATCGTCCGGTGGAGACATGGAGATGAAGGGCAAGATGTGTGAATACGATACGCTTCGAGATTCGTAATTACTTAGTCGAAACCGCGGCCGGAATCGAAGTTTGTATCTTATTTGAAATTATAATCTGACGAATTTATTACTCGTCGCGTTTTCCATCTCGCTTTTTTTATTTTAATCGAAATTACGATTTTAATGCTGCTGAAAAAAAGCGCTCGGCAATTAGGCGAATTTAGATTTGAATTTGATTTTCCGCTCAGCGAATAAATTAATTACGCGGTGTTGCCATTTTCCGAGAGATTTTAGATAAGTTGTACGAGTTTTTCGATAAAACGATGGGTATTTTGTCGTCGACTAGAAGAATTGTAAAATAGGGTAAGCCCATCGATTTTTGAGGCTTTTGGGTATGAAATTGAATTTGATGTCGTTTCCACATAACTCCATTCTACTGAACGCGTATCGAGGTATTAAGGAACTCTTTTATGATTTTCCGAAAGACGGCTACGAAGAAAAAAAATCGAGAAAAATTTACATTTGTTATGTACATATTGTACGTGCACGTGTGTGTTGTTCGTTGTTTTCTTATATCTTTAGCGACAACTATATTCTATTTCACGTAGTGCATTGAATATTTATATATAAATATTTTACTATGTGAATAATACTTTTTTTTTCGAAATTAATTTTTCATCGCTTCGTTTTTTTTTCTCATTTTTTATCCATTATCTTAAAACGTAAAAAGAAATGTATACTGGATTGTGTGGTAGCTTTTTAGTATAACTAATTTAGCATTTTATGCTTTTCTCTCCGTTCGCCCCCTGGCTGCCATTTTGCGGAATGTTTACAACGACGACCAAGACGAGGCGAATTGGGTTTATTTTTGCGAACACGAGTCGTAAAATTGCACGTAAGGGATGGTGAGACGTAAAGGGAATGTGAAAAAATTCACGGTAGTCGGACGGCGTGCCAATGGAATTTAGTTTTTTTAGCAGTCGTTTTCTCGTCGAGTTCCTGATGCAACGTATTGTACTTGGTTCAGCGAGTAGTCTTGGAGTGATTCTTTGAAACGATTTCGTCGAAGATGTGTGATTATTTGGGAATTTTTGCGATGATCGAAAGGGCAGCACTGAGTTTTTGGGGATGTGGTAGATTGGTGGAGATTGTGGTTGCTTGTACGTTAACAATTCGTTTGGATGGTTTTGATTATTCCTTTAGGAAGAAATAAATTCTAATTGTTCGGTTGTAGGTGGTTTTTTTCGATTGGATGATTCGTTTGCGAACGATTTCAAATCATTTGATTTATTTAAATGATTCAATCGTTCATAAACGATGTTTACTGATTATTGCATCGTTTGCAAATGAGTGGTAGGAATGGGTCTTTCGTTCGCGAACGGTTTCTTCGGATGATTTATTCGTTTGCGAACGATTTTTTCAAATTATTTGATTCATATAGACGATTTGATTATTTATGAGTGAATTTTCTTGATGGTTGAATCGCTCGTAAACAAGTAGTTTGAATAATTCGTTGGTTCGCAAACGAAAATGAATTTTTCGATTCGTTCAAACGATTTAATCGTTTATGAACGAGTTTTCCTGATGATTAAATCATTCGCGAACGTTTAGTTTGAATGAATTGTTCGTTCGTGAAAGATTTTTTCGAATGAATCATTCGTTTGCGAACGAATGTAAATTATTTGATTCAATCTAACGATTTAGTCGTTCATAGACGAAGTTTTCCTAATAGTCGAGTCGTTCGCGAACGAGTGGTTTGAATGATCCGTTCGTTCGTGAACGATTTCTTGCGAACGAATTTGAATTATTTGATGAGTTAAAAGAATATAATTGTTAACAAAAGTTTTTCCGAAATATTGAATCGTTTGCGAACGAGTGATTTGAATGATTCATTGGTTCGCTATAAATTTGATCGTGTTTTCGTTGCTTATCGTGTGGCATGTTCATATGGTTTATTTGTTCGTGAACGATTCGGTCAAAAGATTCATTTGTTTTTAAAAGAATGTGTATGATTCGTTTTTGAATAATTTTTTCGAATATTTATTCAAAAGATTTACTCGTTTTCGAACAGTTTGCTCGAATGATTCCTTGGTTCGCGGACGATTTTATCGTATAATTCGTACGTTTTAAAAATCATTCTTTCATCTCAGAAGTATCGTTTTGTAATAATTTATTCGGTTTCCGATAACCTTGTTGGTCCTTCGTAACGATAACGCGTATTATTATTTAGCTTGTTATATTTGCGAGCACTCGTTGTATCCTTTGAAAACTCAGAAATCCGTTTATCACTTTGGATAACCTATTACGATAAACAATTGTTAGATATTTTTCACGAACCATGTACTCTCTAGTGACCAAGTACTCGGCTCGCATTGGGAATGGGATTGTTTCGTGCCTGTATTTATTATCGTATCAATTGACGCTGAAAAGAATCGAATTGATCGATAATGATAGGACGAGAAAACGACTATTATTCTCGGAACTCTAAACGACGGAAGTTTTGATAAGAACCTACGTAGTACATATTTTTTATAACTTTTTCCATTTTTTTTTTTTTTAATTTTGGATATTACATTTAAGAAAATTTTGCGCATGTTTTTTTTCTGTCTATGTTGCATGCAGGGATTTGGTTTTGTAACATTTGCAAATAGCGCAGACGCTGATGCCGCACGCGAAAAACTACACGGATCGATGGTAGAGGGAAGAAAAATAGAGGTGTGCATGTTCGCCTAATTCTCGTTTTATTTTTATTTATTTTTTTCGTCATTTAAAACAAGATAACCGTTGCGATAATTCACTCTTATTTTTTTTCCTAAGACCTACGTATACTTTTTCGATTAGTATTTTTTAGGACGCGAATACTTGATAGAGTTTTTGCGAGTATTTTCTATTTCTATCTCTGTTTTTTCACTCTTTTACTCTCTAGCTCTTTTAACAGTAACAATAATAGTAACAACAACGATAATAACATGAATCACTATTTTAATACGAGCTATGGTCGCATTTCTCGAACCCCTATTCCGAACGCTTGCGCAGTGGGAGGTGTCAAGGTCAAGGTGTTGTGGATGTGCGGTGAGGTAGAAGGCGTGGTGAGGGGTGTTCAAGTGTCGTGCGATTGGTAAAGTAGTAATGGGAGGGGTCATCGGGCGGTAGTGGGGAATAGTTGAAGGTCATCATGGAACGGGGGAAGGGATACACGTAAAAGTGCACACACCAACACGAGTAGTAGAATAAAAAATACGCTAATAGTTGGCACGTTGATTAGAGTTTGTCTTTTTACGAATTCATGGTACATAATACAGATTTTTTTTAATGGTCAATGCAATTACATTACACATTAGAAATAATACGAGTATTTTACCAGTTGATATTGTTGTTAGAATTTTTTTTTTTTACTTCTACCGGGTGCTGGATTTGATTTTTTTTCTGTAGAATGACAGATAACTGAGATTATGATATTAATACATTATAACATGTTGTTGCTTTCGATTGTGTACGATATAAGCGATTTGTTTACGTTGGTACTTTCCTCTGAATTTTCACGAGTCTGATTTCTTTGTTATGTTATTTTTAATTTTTCGATCACCAATTTTTTTGTTCGTTTCACCACACTGCAACGATGTCCGAATACTGTGTAACGCTATACATTGACATTGGCTTCACGTAGGGTGATTTGTATAATGATGCGCTCGATGTGTTAGTTTTATTTCTTTTTTTTTTTTTAATTTTTACCGCTAGCTTTAAGGTGTTCTTTGTAGTGATTAACCCGCAATTTATCTATTGTATGCCTGGTGAAATGTGGTTACGGGGAAAGTGTGTTTTGGGCGGGGCGAATTGGAACAATTTGATCTATAGTTAGCGTAAGGCGAGTAGAAAGTATTCGTAAGGTGCATAATTTAATTTAAAAAGGTAATATTTGTTTTCGACGAAACAATTTTTCATATCGAATTTGAAATAATGCGTAATTACTTGATTAGCTATTTTTTGAATTTCTTTGCGAGGCAACATTGACGATGGAAATTCAAGTGATCGTCGCCGGTGATGTTACGGTGGTTTGCGAATGATTTTACAATGGTTGCGAGAAAAACCACGAATATAAAGTGCAATTTTTCGAGAAAACTAGAGAAAGCGAGAGTGGGACCATTTCACCGATTCAAAAAATCCGTTTATGAAACCCGAAATAATACAGTGGAAATTATTTAAAAACGTAAATTAGCTTGATACAAAATGAAAAAATTGTTGATTAGCGATATTTTTAAATTTGACGTGTTTTTTTACCGTAAATGTGGTAACACTGATGTGGAATTTGTTTACAACGTGAAGGTCCGGTTGGTTTATATAAACAGTCGCTCCTTGAGTAAAATCAGGGTATATATGAAGTGAAATTTTGAGAGATTATTTTGAAATAGCGGTTATGATGTATTTGAGGAGAGAAAATGCCGATTCATCAGTGTGACCAAGTTGACATGTTTGAAAATTAGCTAAATTCAAAAAAGTAATAATTTCTTGTCGAAATATCGAGTTAAATTTTAGTTTTTTTCTCGTTCTAGAATCAAGGCTTATTCTAGGTAAGCGTAACTAAGGACAGAGATTGAGATGATGGAGGGGTGGGGGAGGTGGAAGAAAGCATGTAACATGAAGCGTATCCAGTTGATAAAATTTGATAAAATGTCAAGTCCATGGTCATTTTTTCCATTTTGAGATCTCTTTTCGTCAAAAATGAGAAATATCGCAAAAAATCAGTGAATCCATTTCTTTAAACGAAAAAATTTCGGAAAAAATTGACAAATTGGCGAAATGTGAAATCTCTGGTAATTTTGTTTCATTTTAATGCCACTTTTTTTGTTTAATTTCAGCGAGTAAATATCGGTCAAAAATGAAAAATTGCAAAAAAATCAGTGTATCCACTTCTTTGAATGAAAAAATTTCTGAAAATTTTTCAAGTTTGGTTTTGATAATTGTGGCGATTATTTTTTTAAATGGGGAAGAATCAAATATATTCGAAGTTTTGTCCGAGTCAGCGTTACCAATGAGACCGATTGTAATTTTTTTTCTTTTTTTCTGGTAATTATTTAAATGATGTGATCTAGAAAGCGAAAAAATGGCGCAGCCGATCGATCAATTGATTCGTCAGTGTGGCCAGTACACGAAGCTCAAAAAGTAGCAAATTTTCATAATTCAGCAAGCCAGGACTACGTGAAATCAATTTTTTGAAAATCATGTCGTTCCATGTTGAATCAGCGCGCTTTTTTTTTAATCTATGGTTTTCTCAAACCAAAAAAAAAGTGGCCTTGGAATTATAAAAAAGTTTCAAGTCATTGATACTTTGATATTGAACGAGGGCGTGAAATGAGTAAGAAATTCAGTTTTTACGCGTTTTGCGTAATTTACGGTCTTTTGAAGTTGAGTCAATTTCGTCAATTGAATCGAACCTTTTTTCTCGTTGAATTTTATTATTACAGAAATGCCTTTGAAGAAATAAACTTTCTCGGTGTAATTTCAGCGTCTTGTCGACGTTCATTATTTTTCGGTGAGCTTGTTAACCGGCTTGCGTTTGTATTGATTAAAATTATTATGTTCATAGAAAAAATCTTCACTATAGAATGGTAATTTGTTAACGAGAATGTACTGTACAATAATCGATGGAATTTTTTAGAAAAATTTTGTCGAATATGAATAGAAATACGCTGCTGCTAGATGGTTTTCTCGCGTTTGTTTGTTTATAATTGGCTTTTATTAATGTATTTTTTGTTACGAAGAAGGGAAATATGTATAGTTCAGCCCTTCTGTCGTAAATTAATAGATTTTTAATCGATGGGAAAACACTGTAGATAATTTTCGTACCGAAATGTGACTGTTTTTTGAATTGGAATGATGCAACGTTTGAATTTTGTTGTGCCCGCTTGCGAAATGTGAACGAGCACGAGGTTTGAAAACATGTCCATTTGTTGTGTATTGTATTATAAATCACGATTAGATAATTTGATTGTATACGTATACGTACTTAGTTGTGCTATGTACGATATTTGATTCTTTTTAATATTACGTTTGTGGCATGTGAAGACTCGAAATATCGAGATTAACTGTTGTCTATAATTTTTTTTATGATATACAAGCGAGCTTTACCGCAATAATGAGTTTGCGATGTGGTATTTATTCTTCGTTCGCTATTCTTAGCTGTGATTTTTACCTCTTTTTTAACCATTTACGTAGAATTTTTAGAATATCGAATGATTTTCATGAGATTAATTTTTTGCCCCGAAGAAAATTAAGAAATTAATAAAGCTACGGTGTTATGTGATAATTTTAACGCGGATTGTGTATGGTGGAGTAGCCTTTTAATTTTTTAGAGCGACGCGTAATATAGATTTTTTTAAATTTAATATATTAAGGGACGCGATTTGTATTTTGCTAAAAAGCACGCAGCGGCGTCCCGGCTACGTCACGTAATGACGCTTGTTTTGGTTGTTTTACTTTTTGGTCTGGATATAAGTATTGAATAGCGTTTATATGTAATTTTTAATTTTTTTTCCGTAATGTAAATTACGTATATTTTATGTTACTTCGTATAATAATATGGATTTTATAGAAAATGCTCAAAGGAAGATGCGGGTTGACTATATTGGTTTTTTTATTCGTACATTGTTATTTTTTAGTTTTGAGGAGATGGTATTAAAATGTTGCGCAGACATCGAAACCGTCGCGTGTTGTAACCGGTTGATAAAACATGGAGTGTACTTCGATCGAATCGGCGTGGTTGATATGCGCGCGCATATGTCTATCGGCCGAAAATTTAGGTAGATTGAAAATTTATTAGGGTTATTGATGTGTATTTAGTATCGAGGGTGTAATCATAAGTTATACTATTGTGTTAGATAATAAGTGGTTGGAAAAGTGGGTACGATGTGTTTTTTTGTAGAGATTACGCGGTAAATTGTTATTATTGTTGTTGTTGTAATTGTGACGTGTCAGCTTAGGTTATGGCCGAAGTGGTTTATCTTGTTGAATCGATGATATCCGAGTTGAACAAGATGAATCATATGGCTATTTTTTCTTTTTTTTTCAAATTCTAAAGAGAATTAGGCGTTATTTTTTAGTCAATGTAACTTTGAGGTTTTTTTTTTCAATTAAATGGTCAAAACGAGTAAGTAAAGTCACAGAGATATTATCGCGACGTATTTTTCAAGATGCGGATAAACATGCGAGACAAAAATGGTGATTTTCGTTGTGGTGAGATGTACTTCCAATGAGATTGCAATAAAAATTGCAAAATTCTGGTGTCAAATCTTCAATATTGTATTGTGCGCATGCGCCAATCAAAATGTATGAGTTGTGCGCATGCGTCTATTCGCAAATTGGTATTGTTCACACGCGTCATAGCCGTTGATTTGCTGTGCGCATGCGTCACAAATTAGTTATGTGATATGCGCATGCGCAACTGTTTGTTTCTCGTTTTTGAGTACTTCTCTCTAAAGAAGACTCAGGGGACGTGAATGAGGTTGAAGGAATATTTTGGATCATTTTCTCTCGTTTATTCGCATCGTTTTAAGTGTATTTTAGCTTATTTACTATATAAATAAGGATTTTAGCGATGAACGAACTTCGCCCCATCATTACTAAATTATGAAATGGGACAAAATTGGGAAGTGATTGCGAAGCCAGATTAAAAATCGTTGAAAAAGAAAAGAGAGGGGAATTTCACTTCGGGGAAAGGCGAAGTTCATTTGTATCGTTAGTGGAGCATCTGTTTGGTACTTCATTCTAAAATTAAGGGTGTTTTTGAATATTCTATTGAGAAAGGCGTTTTTGGCTCATTTTGGGAGCTTTGAAAAAGCATTCTTTCTTCGAAATTTTTTGGAATTTCACGACGAATATTCTCAGAAACGCTCCGGTCACATTTTTGAAATAATTTTTAGTTATTTTTCGACTCGCTGAGGTGGTCGTTTATTCAACGGATTTTTTTCTCTTTTCGTCGACTCAGGTGAATAACGCAACCGCTCGTATACAAAGTAAGAAATTCAACCAACAAAATCAAAATGGCCAAGTTAGCACGTCGCCTTCGATCATCACACCGCAGATTGTTAGCTCTGTGCCGTCATCATCAGTGTCACCGAATGGTAAGTGAATTCGTTGAAAGTAGAGTTAGCCTGGTATGGGAGGAAGGGGGAGGGGGGGTTGTAGAGAAGATTCTCGCAATATGGGTATTTTTTAATTGATTTTTTTTTTGTTTTCAGTGTGTATTCAATGGCCAGATGGTAAGTGATGATTTCATCAATATTTTTTTCAATTTTTAACGCGGTAATATTAAAACGTTCTTTGCACCAAATAACGAGAAGCAAAATAATTTTTTTGATTTGAAATTTTGAACCTAAATCTCGAATGTGGTGCGAAAAAAGAGTTTTAATAGGAGAAAGACCGCTTAATACGACTACTAGTTCATTCACGTTAAAAATATACATACAAAAAGCATACGTACAAAATATAGTATCAGTGTACGGCTACCTTTTTTTTGTTATCTGCATGTTGTTGATTTTAATGTGTGGTGATCGGGCTTAAAAACGTAATTTTCCCCTAATCGATGAAATTTCTACAAAAAATTGATTTTTCTTTTGTGTGGTAATTTTTCATTACTTTTTTTTATTACCGGTATTAATTTTTTTATTCACATATCATCGTCGCTTGTTTTTTCTGTCGCTAATAGTTACAATAACAAATTCGTTGAGTCGTTTTTTCTCACGATATCTGCACCGCAACGCGTTTAGATAGATTCTTGTCGCGTGTAGCGAAAGAATTATGTAATATGTGGCGGGATGTTGGAATGGTAGAGATTTTATTGTATTTTTATGTACCAACTCGTAGTTGTGCGAATGCAGATAGTTTGAAAATTGGGATCGCGTTAGTTTTTGTTGCGTATTTTTTCGGGCGTAGTAAGAAAAGGAACCGCATGTGGTGGGTGGCGACGAATCTCGTTCGAGCGGTGATGATTCGTGAACGACGAACGAGAATCGTCGTGTCTTCGCGAATGATTTGTTTAAATTGTGATACGACTTGTTGGAGGTGCTAAATTGTAGGGTGATTTGTTCGCGAACGACTTGTCCGACTCAATTAAATGATCCGGGTATGTTTGGTCATGATGACAGCGTAATTCATTTGCGAACGAGTCGTTCGAATGTGGTTGTGATTCATGTGCGAACAATTTATCTGACCTGAAGAGTGATTCATTCAATTACTGTAGGATTTGTTCTGTGTGAGGAAAAAACTTGTTCGCGAACGATGTGCTCGAACTAAGGTGCGATTCGTTCGCGAACGACTTATCCGAGTTGAAACAGATTGATTTATAAACTAAATGTTTCGTCTTAGCGACACTATAATTCGTTCGTGAAAGATTCGCTCGAACTAAGGTGTGATTCGTTCGTGAACGGCTTGTTTAAACTGAACTTATGTTTATTCATATGCAAAATTATTCGTTTTACACATGATTCGTCTTGTTTGCGAATGATTTCTTCGGATTGTGATGAATCATTCGCGAATTATGATAACTGCTTCGTAAACGATTTGCTGAAAGTTGTGATGAATCGTTCACGAACGAAATGTTGAAATTTCTTGTGATTTATTTCGTTCGCAAACGTCTCTGTCTGGAATTCACGTTTTGGAAGTTTGGATTTTCGTTTGTTTGAACGAAAATTTTGAATCGAGGAGACTTGGTATGAATGTAAATGTACTTTCATAACGAGTGACCTTTTTTGGGGGTTTCTGACCTCGTACATGACCGCTCGTGTCGCAAGTTTTTTCAATCATCTCGCGAAGATGGTGAATTTTGTAAATATACAAAAACGAGAAATGCACAGTGTTCATTTTTTCAATTATTATTATTTTTTTGTGGAATGCGTCAAATTAGAGAAATATGCATGTTACGTATCTGCGGCCAGAGTTGGTTTTTCGCTTATTGTAATTTCTATATATTTCTTCCTCGAGACGACGAGGGTTATACAATATACGCATCTAACCCGTAATTTTTTTACGTAGTATTTGCGGGAGTCAAGCGCGATACGAGTCTTCTTTCGAATCTCCATTTTATAGCCCTTTTTTTTGTATTGGTTTCCCGCGTTTCACGACGTTCTTTATCCGCAGTCGACGACGTACAAGTGACCTGTAGAAGGGACGGACATAGATGCGGGCTGATGAGGATTGTCCGTGGGGAAGGGGCCGAGAGGGGAGGGGAATTGATACGTTTTCACGATTTTATTATTTTATTAATTTTTTTTTGACAATGTTGTTGTGTGTTTTGGTGGCATGTATGTTTTTTTTTTTTTTTTTTTTTTTTTGTTGAAACGGTTTGTTTTAATATAGCGGCTACTGCTCTGCGTGGGGTTGCGATACAACGAGCCGCGGTGGCGGCGAGCCGTGCCAAGATGATAGCGGCAGCGGCGGCGGCGGCGGCTGGACAATCGAATCATTTGGGAGCGATAGGCGCGACTGCGGCGAACGCTCCGTCGGCGGCGGCTGCGGCGGCCGCGGCCGCAGCAGCGTCGGCCACATCGCAGCCGACAGCGGCGGCGGCGGCGTTGACGATGAATAACGCCGCCGCCGTGTCGGCGGCGTTGGCGCGGCATTCGGCGGCGGCGGCGGCGTTCGTTTCTTCACCGCAGTCCACGATACCAACGGCGCCGGCCACGTATTCTACCACGTAAGTATAATGTGTACAATGAATCGACCTTTGTGGAAGACCATGGATGGCGGATTGAACGTGGTGGGGGAGGGGCGAGTTAGGCGGAGAAGGGATCCGGAGGGGGTGGAGCTTTCTGTCCGTATTATCCACGTGTTTGTTTTGTCTCCCAAGATTTATAAGATGATGCTGCTTATACGTATTTATTTTTTGAACGCTGCTTTTTTTATACTTTTTTTTACCTCTCACCACAGTCTTGTAGTTTACTAACATGTTGCTATATATTAACCATTTTTATTATTATGAAGAAAAATTTTCCATTTTCTTTGGTAGTCACACTCGTGATGTCTTGTATATATACATATCTGCGCGCGCATTTTTACTGAGTACGGTAACCATCTGTAGCAGCATGTTAAAGCCTGAGGTAATATTTTGTGGTTTGGTTGGATTGTGCGAATTTCGCGAGGTTTTTCTTCTGTTTTGTTGGTTCGTTCGGTTGATGCCGAGATGACGTATGCGCGCGCATCGACGTACGCGTGTGCCGGTTATCCGCACTGCGCGCGCATCGACCTCGCAAGCGGTTCGATGCGTGGGCGTCGCGTAAACGCTGATGCGCGCGCATCGATTAGTCTTCTCTCGGTAGAAAGGAAAAAAACCGCGCGAATTTTTATCGGTTTGGAGATTGGAAATGACTTGATGAAAGCGAAATTTCCACTTTTTGTTTTTCTAATAGTACAATATCACGTGTATGCATGGGGTGTATCGCGATGCTTTTGTTTTCTCTGGTTTTATTTTTCTCGAGAACGAATAGCGTAGTAACGTTGTTTTTTCGTAATGTGTTAAAAGTGAAAAAAAAAAATTGTAGCAGCAGTGAAGCAAACGCACGCGTTGTTTCGTACACGTATGCGACGATGTTATCGACGAACGATCATTTTGGAAAAAATCAAAATGGACCTTTTTACGTGTATCTTATAACACCGAAGTATATTTTTCTAGACGTTAGTTCTCATTTTCTATCGTTTTGTTCGTTTTAGCGGAGTATATTACGATCCTTTCTTAGCGGCTACAGATAATTCGTACAAGCTACAGGTAAGATATCGACCGGCGGTAACGGAAGGAAGGAGGATTTTCAGCAACTATAACGCCTGAATGAATAATAATGGTGTTTTTTACCACCTTGGCAGATGGCAGCGGCGACAAATCCGTTATTAAAGATGGCCACAGCGAACGGCGCGATGAGCGCAGTTGCCAGTAATCCTCAACAGGTATCGTTTGCGGCGGCGGCTGCGGCAGCGGCAGCAAGAGCGTACAATATGGCGGCGGTGGCCGGACAAAGTGTTATACCTGCAGCTGCAACGTCGTACGGGCTTCCCACGAGGTTAGTGATGGCGATTTCTTTCGTAGTGGTGGTGATGGGTGTAGTTGAGTACGTCGCGAAAGGTCGGCCAAATTGAGCGATTCGGCAATGCTGGAAATAACGTGACGAAGCAATATCGACCGATCGCGATAGGAATCGATTTGATGTTCGCGAACGATTCGATGTAGTTTTAGTCGCTCGGTGGATATGACTTTCGATGTAGGGGAATTCACGCGACCGAAAAACCGATACCAATATTTTGCGAATTCGAGTTTATTCGATGTTCGGGAACGATTTTATCGTGTCCAAGTGAACGGATCTTCGAATGATTCAATTTTCTTGCATGCGATTTGTTAAATGATATTATGCACGGGGTGTCGTTCGCGAACGATTTTTTGAATTTGTGGTCACCGATGAGTTGAAAATTTCCAAATTTTTGAGTTATTTATCCAGCGTATGATTCAGTTGTTCACGAACGACTGAATCGTTCGTGTTGGTTGAGTCAAAAGTGTGATACGACAACTTCTTTATTATAATTTTTGGCTAATTACAAAAAATTGTTGTTTGCGAATGATTCGTTCAAGAGTCAATTCGTTCATTCGCGAACGATTGAATTATTCGTGTTGGCTGAGTAAAATTTGTGACCCACTAGTTTCTTTGTTACATTTTTTGGTAAATTATAAATATTGTTCGTTGTTCTCAAACAATTCGTCTAAAAGTCGATTCGTTCGTTCGTTTGGAATGAGTGATTTTTGATACAACGGAATCATTTTTACTTTTTTATGATGAATTCACCGAATATTGATGATCGTTCGCGAACGACTCGTAACGTGATCCATTTGTGCATGTAAATCATTGGTGTTTGGTGATATTGGGTAAAACGAGAGTTATTCAATTTCGAAGTGATTTATTGAACGAACCACTGAATCTTTTGTATTGAATGGATTTGATATTTTATACCATTCCCCCTTCTCCCCGTCAATTATCAACCTACCACTGATGCGTAATCGTTCGTGAACGATTTGCTGTATTTGATGATTCGTTCGAATCGCTGTGTGGGGTCGAATGTTTCAAGATGTATGTTTAATTCGTGATGGATGTAATCGTTCGCGAACGATTCGCGCCCAGCAATTGAATTGTCAACTGAAGAACGTGTGAATTGAGATTGAAATTTTTTAGAACGATTATTCACATTTTGACGAGTTACTTTCAGCGTAAAAATTCGAGATATAGCGTTCGCGAACGATTCGTTCCGCCGATGATTCTATTCTACACTTTAAATTGTAAACCGCCTTTCTCTCCATGAATGAGTCTTCGATTGTTTAACGAACGATAACGTAACAAACGACGAATTTACGGTTTATGGTGGATTCATTCTCGGTTATTATTGCGTAGTCGTTCGTTCGCGAACGATTGCGTCGCTTTTGCACTTGATATTAAATTTTTACGTAATTTTATAAAGTAGTATGGATACAAAGTGGTATGCTCGAAGTCGTTCTCAATCGATTCGAATAGTTCGTTCGCGAGTCGTGCTCGTTTTCGTTACTTACGAAGGATTATTTCGGTTATTGTTCGCGAATGAACGGATTTCGTGTATCGATGTTTGGTGCGTATTGCGTACGGATACAAAACGACGTTCTTGATGAGATGTGTGTATTCGAGATGGCTCTGGTGATAGAGCAGAACGTGATTGTAATGGTGAAATACGCCCCAGGGGAAGTACGATACGTGAATTGAGTAAGATTACTGCGTTCGAAGTGAGATGCGGGAGATTAAAGGAAGTCGAGTGTGATGGAGTGTAGATGTAGAAGGATATGTTTTGTCTCGGATGTGTAGAAATACGCGTCGTGTCCGTTTTATGAATCGTAATGAAGATAAATACGTTTTAATTCGACGAATCGTCGTCGTAATATGGAAGTTGATGGATGATGATGTCGAATTCCGGATGAGAGTCTCGTGTATGGTTAAACTCGCTGTCGTGGTTGATTGGGGGAGTCGTCGGTGTATAAGGTGCTTTGACAATTCCAGCATTGATTTTAATCACCACTTAAGCTAAGAGGGTTTAAATTTCTATTTTTTAAAAATAATCATTAAATATCGCTATATCGCTATCATAATCATCAACGCTTTTGCTAACAATATCACGAAGACCATTGGGCTATCTAACGCGGTCGTTTTCGACGTGTATTTTACAGTTATACGGCTGCGACATCGGCAGATCCTTATTTAGCGGCTGCGGCGGCAGCTGCGGTGGGACCAATTACATACGGGGTAAGTGAGCGAGTTCGCCGAAGGATGGAGTGAGGCGTGAGGGTGAATTTTGCGCGAAGAGATGTAACCACGGTGGTATTTTATAGGGCGCTATTTACCGAGGCGGATATAACAGATTTAGCCCGTATTAAGAACGAGACTTCGGAGCCTGGGTATCAGTGAAATACTCTTTTTAAGTCAGGTGATACGAGGAGGAGCAGTTGTCATCGAATGTGCAGATTTATGGCAGCTGAACAGAAATGAAGTTTTTTTTCTCTTTGATTTTTTTATCTACTCGTTTTTTTTTCTCTATACGTACATGTTTTTAGTTTTTTTTTCTTTTTTTTTTAAGTTATTATTTTAAAAGATTCTTTTTTGTTTCTCATCTCTGCCTATGTCTCTCTTTTGTTTCATTTGATCGTAGGTGTGTGTGTGTGTGTTCATACGGACGTATTTCTCTTGATAGTCTGCGCTACTACACTCTTATGTTACCGTGTTTTTAATTTTATTTCGTAATTTGTATGATTTACGGTAAATAGGCTGAGGAGGGTTTTCTCCGAGGTATGGGTTTCTCGATTGATATCTTGTGTTCGGAATCTCTTTCTTTTTTTTGACGATCAAATGGAAATAGGTATTTTTTACCTGAAGTGATGTTTGTTGTATAGTTTTTTCCTAATTTTTCTAATTTTCCTCAATTTTTTTTTTTTTTTGGAAATATATCGTCGAAGTTGCGACGACAATGTACATATCAACGCGCAATATTTTCATTTTGCATGAATTTTTTTTATTCGACTTCCCCACTGCTGTTTAGCCTTTAGCCTTGGTAGTGAATCTCGCGTTTTTTTTTCATTTTTTATTTATTCACAAATAGTACCTACCTACGTCACTTTAACGTGAATATTTTTGTAATGCTATTCGATTCGTAGTTCCTGATGACGAAGCAATTTTCTATGTAGTATTACTTCCCCCTTACCCTTCAAATATATGAATTTTCAAGACGCGTCTTCGGTCTGGAGGCGATGTTCTGTCGTATACGTATTTTCGCTCCCCCTAGACTCGGAATATTTTTCTTCGGTAGCGTCGATTTCCATAATGATTTCATTCCACGTAATTTTTTCCCCGTTTTTAGCATTCCGCGCATCAGCAACAGCAGTACGTATGAACAATAGAGGAAATTTTCTCATTTTTTTTTCATATTTCGATGATAACCTTCGCATTCCATTAGGCCCTATCCCCATTCGCCCGTTTTTACAGCCCATTCCCTCGTCTAGTTACTATTTCCATGACACAAGATGTGCGAGTATGGAATATATATTTAATACATGATCGAATATGTATAATTGGAAATCGGAGATGAAATATTGGGAACAAACCGTTTTTTAAAGTGTATTTAGGGTTTTATTTTATTTTTTGTATTGTTTAGAGTTTCTTTTTAATTATAATAATAATACGAAGTCATATCGAATGTTATCATTGGCATATACATAACGCGCGTGTTATGTTTATTAACGCGCGCGAATTTTTGACATTTTTAAATTTATATACTCTGAGATATTAGGCTGTGCAGTACTTTTTTTTTCTTATTTATATTTTAATTTTTATTTTGTTAATCGAAGCTTAATATTTTTCGCGAATTTGGTCCTGTATAAAATCGACGCGAGGATACGCGTAGCTTGGTTTGGTGTCGATTTTACAAAGAAATGTGTGCGAGTGTGCGTAAGAGTTGCTTTTTTATTTGGGTTTCCCCCCCACTGAAATTGTCGTAAAGCGGATTCGAGCTTTTTTTTACTTCGCGATACACGAAGGGTGTGCTTGAGAAGTGGAGCCGAGGAGGTGGATTAAATTTGAATTGGTGTTTGGTGGTCTGCCGGAATAGAGATTTGCGAAAAATTACGGTGAAATTGAATTCTTGAAGTTTGGAGGGCATGAAATCAAACTCGAAGTTATGACGAAATTTGAAAATTTCTACGTTAATGACCTTGGTGTTTGTGAGGAGTCGACGTGGAATTTTCGATTCGTTTTTGAAAATTCGACCATGACGCGCAAACGGGGAAAAGAGGTAAAATTATGCAATTTTCAAGGCTCGAAATTTGATAATATATTTTAAAAAATTCGATGGGAAATCAAATTTTCGAATTATTATTGAAAATTAAATGTCGAGTTGACGTGTACAAAAGAGAGCGGTGAAGGGGATTGGTGAAATCGTAAATTTTTCGAGAGTGAAATGATCGTTTGATAAAATATTTAAATAAAAAATCGATGGAAAATTCAGTTTTCAAATTATCGTTGAAATTTGTAGAGGTAAGGGGGGTGTGAAATTGAGTAATTTACAAGATTTAAAATTATTGTATTTTTAATTAAGTGGTTGAAGACTGCGATAAAGAATAAAAACATTTTCTTAAATGTATCAAATAATAAAACTAATATTTTTCCCTTTTTTTGAAATTTTACCAAAAAAATTACAGGACAATGAAATTTTTCTAATTTAAATTATTGCAAATTTATTGTATTTTAAACAAAATGGTTGAAAATTGCGGTAAAAAATATAATTGTTTGAACAAACATTAAAAATTTCAATTTTTTTTGAAAATTTTCCCAAATTGTAAAATTGTTGTGAAGTTTGAGTAAATTGCCGAAAATTACGTTAATGAAAATAATTTTTCAAATTGAAAAAATGTACTAAAAAATAATGTTGGCTCGAAATTTCCTCCTTTAAAAAAAATCTTACCAAAAGAACACTGTTGGAATGCTTTTTGTCGTAGTTGAAAACTCTTCAATTCTTTTGAAGAAATTGTTCGCAAAAATTCTCGTCGCATAATTTGGTAATCTTGCGAATATTTAGCAGAATTTCCTAATTGTTTTAATGAAAACTTGAATAAATCATTTAAAATGCTGGAAAATTTCAAGGAAAGAGAAAGTACCTACTCGAAAATCCTCGAAAATACATTTGATGTCAAAACGTTGTAATTTGCGATGGAAATCGGGTCACAAGAAGGTGAGGGGGGTGTTTATATTTTGCAAAATAAACGCGAGAATATTTCGATGAAGCGGTCATTTTCGATTATTGGTCGAATTTTCAACATTCGTGTAGTGTCGTATTCGAGTACTTTGTTCGGAGGCACCCTCTCCTCCTTACCCTACCACTCAATCCTTTTTTACTCCATTTCTCGGACACATTTTTACAAGGGCTATCGATTGGTATTCTTTACGATTCGCTTGTTCGTATTTTTTTCTTCCTTTTACACAAATTTCGAACGTAAGCTGTGAACGACATAATATTATTTTTTAGGTTTTTTCCCCCTCTTTTTCACTTGAATGATGTTTCGAGGGTTATTTTGGTCTCTCTTGCGTGTCTCTCTCTTTGTATTTTTTTGTGGAAATTTCCGTACGCACAAAGTTTTTTATTTTGAGATTGAAACGTATATTGCGAAATTACGATGATGTCGAGCTCAAGGTATTCATTATGAAGTTGAAACGATAAAAGACATAATATAATTAAGATTGAGTATTTGGAGTAGTATTGTTCGTTGTTTTTTGATCTTCGGTGTCGTCTGTATGAAGTAGAAGCGTGTGTGGAATTAATCGATGTGTTGGTAATTGAGGTGTCCCCGGATGTGGGAATTCGTATAAGTCTGATGATATTGATCTGTTATATTATTATTACGTATGTAAATTTAGTAATAATTGAATATCCATTCTTGACGCGGTTGTAAAGTAAATTTAAATTTAAAAATTTATAAAATATTCTAGGTACGATACACGTTGGTAAATTCGTACCTCGTAAGTTGGTCACATTTGAAAATTCGATCTTTACGGTAGCTCAAATGTATTCTTTATTTGATGGATGGTTTTCTTTTGTAATGAAATTTTTATTATTTTTATCATAAGCGTGTAAGTCAACTACAATCATATCAAGTTGTGGTTTTTTTTTCTTAGTCTATCTTATTCCGTTGAATTTTATCAAAGCTCGAAGTGTAGCGATGATTGTTGCGTGCGTTTGTATTTTATATATGCGAACGTACGCGTCGAAGTGTGAGAGCAACGTGCGTTTTATTTTTAACGAAATTTATCCTTTATTTTTCTTATATCTGTATACCTTGCCCCGGCCCCGAGGATCCCCCTATTGTCGTGAAAGAACAATCTGTTTTATTTTTTTACATATCTTTTATTTATACGTATTGGTATTTTAAAGGAATATTCATATAATTAGCCGATTATTATGTATTGTAGATATATCGTGTGTATTGATTATTCTTTTTTTTTTTTTTTTTGTTGGAAAAAAATGACATTTTTAGTGTATTTTTATTATTTTATGTATATGTCGAAGGAATAAGTCGAATGCTCTCTTCCGTATGTTTTAAGTTTTTCCAAATTTTATCTCGATATTTTTAATGTGTTTTGTTTTTTTCTCCTTTATTTTTATTTTTTTCTTTGAAGTTGAAGTACTTTTTTTTTTGAATATTTTGTCAATTTTATTTCTTTTTTTTTATTTTTCATACCGCATTTTGTGTTGTTCTATTTAAATATACCTTTTTATTGTGAGTTGTGGATTTATAAAGAGGGTAGGTCGCGGGAGAGTTTACGTTTTGGTGGAAAATCCAAAAGAAAATCAAGGAAAATTTTGTGAAGAATGAAATTTTTGAGAAGAAGCCTTATTTCGAAGATATTTGTGTGTAAAGTTATGGAAACGGTTTCGTTGGTGGAAGAACCTGGAAGATTTATCGTGATCGAAATCACTAAGAAGACAATTTGCACGTAGTCAAGATATCGCGGAATTTTTAAACGAAGCTGTGTTTGAGGTGTTCGCGAATAACGAAACGGAAACGAAACGAATTGCCGGTGGAAGAAATTACGAAAAAATGCGGAATGAATGAAGTTGCAGAAGAATGTACGCGGAGTTGTTCGAATTATCGGAGTTTTTGAATAGAGCTGTCGTTTGTGAGGTAATCGCGAATAACGAAACGGAAACGGAATTATTGCGAGTTAAAATTTTTGAGCGAGTGGAAGTTGTAATGATACGAGTGTTTATGGTAACCAGAGTTTTAAGAATTTTGAATTTAGTCGTTTATTTTGAGGATATTCTCGAATAACGAAATAGAAACAATTCATTTCGCGAACGAAATATTCCATCGTGAAATTGAACGGATTGTGGTTACATGTGTGAACGTCCTGTATCATTGGGTTATTTATCTGATTTTCAAATTGAGTCGATATTTTTGAAATATTCTCAAGTAACGAAATAGAAACGATTCATTTCGCGAACGAAATATTCCAGCGTGAAGTTGAACGGATTGTAGTCACATGAGTGAACATCCTTTATCATTGAGTCATTTATCTGATTTTCAAATTGAGTCGATATTTTTGAAATATTCTCAAATAACGTTACGGAAACGATTCAATTCGCGAACGAAACACGAGAACGAAAAATTATTGACGAATGAAGTAGTACAATAAATCCATGACAATTTGTCTTCGATATTTGATTTTTTTTTAATAAATTTTTGTTGTTTTTGAAGAAGTAAAGAGAAAGGAAATAACGTGTTTTAGCGTTATGACCAATTATAAAATTGTGAAAGGTTAAAAGAGAGTTAAACCTGAGAGGACGGTACAATTATAAACTTTCGCATCGCTTGAAGTGCTTGTTGAGAGAATCGCCTCTTCACTGGGAAATATTTCGCGAAAAATATCATTTTACAGAGACGAAATCAGGATCGTAGTTTCATTTGTGCGGTTCATTCTTTATACGACAAAGCTAGCGGCACGAATTTGTCGCTGGGGGCTGGAAAATCGAACCTGAAATCAAAATAGGGCCTCAGATGAGTCACGAGTGAAAATAGATCGATTGAAGGAGAGGATTTCGTGGATTACAAGAATTCCGAGGTAAATTCAGTCGTGACTGGCTTGATGAGGGTATCTCGAGGAGCAGCGAATTGAGCTGTTGGCATGTTCTTTTGTTTGAGGGTATTGTAATACTTCCATGTGGAGGGTTCGGTGGCCAATCCTATTGTTATGTAGAAATCCGCATTTTCTACGGCGTTTTCTTCGGTATTTGTGGTGAAAGAGGAATAAATGAAATTTTGGTAAAGCTAGTGGTAAGATGATTCATGCAGAATTACTGACCTAGTTTTTTCCATACTTCGTTATAACGATGATCTCCTATCCACCAAACGTGTGGTCTCAGGAGACCCCCGCAATTGGGTTTTTCGCAATGAGGTAACCCGTTTTGGGGTATTTCATTCAATTTTTTGTCGTCTTTGGGTGTGTTTCTAATAAAAGCCTTTATCAGAGATCATGAAAGAGTGAACTGTGTCGAGGATCTCACCCTATATCAGGAAATCCTTCGATAATCGGATTATCGTAATTTGTCCTTATTTCTTGGCACCTTGTGCACTCGGTTTGGAAAACGGAGCCGTGTAGTTGTAATACATCTTGTACTCCTGCCTTCTGCAGCAGTTCGTAGGTCTCGAATGTGGCTACAGTGAAGTTGAAGCCTTGCTCGAGGTGACGCCTTTGAAACGACGCTATTGCCTTGTGAGTCTGTAAAGCTATCGCTTCAGTGCGAGTGCAAAGATGCTAAGGGGAGTTGTGCAAGTACCTGGATACCTTTTTTGGCTCTGTACGCGTAGCTATGTCTCTTCTGTATTGATAGAGTTCCCAGAATATTGAGGGAGTCATCATGAAATCCATTATGCCTTGTGTGTCAAGAGACAAGTATCGAGTGTAGTTCTGTGGAAATCGTTTTAAATACTCTGAGCCATCGGTAAGTGATTCTGAGACCAGTATCACTATGTTTTTAGCCTTAGATAGTAGAGTTTTGAAGTGGGATAACCTGCGGAGAAGTAGATGTTGAGGTGGTTTAGAGCACCGGAGGTGATAGAGTTACTTTTGTGGGTCATCTTGAGTGATGGCTTCCAGGAAGATGTTGATGGAAGTGAAGGCTAAGATGTATGTGCATTTGTACACGAACATGATCCTGCGATTAGGTCATTTCAGAGATTCAGTCTCAAAGGCGGAATATTTGTTTATGACGAAGCAACTGATAAATGAAGTTCGGAAGTTTAATTCGAGTTATCTTGAATGAGTGCATTATCTTATCAAAAAGTGAAGCTGAAATGGCTGATGAATTCTTTGATGAGATATTTTTCATTAGGTATGTTAGTCTAGTCCCTCTTCTTTTTTCATCTCAGTTTCTGAGATAATTTATTTATTTATAATTATAACCAATGGAAAAAATTTGAGTGAATTTTTCGATACATGGGAGGAATGTGATGAGAAGAAAAGGGGTCAATTCGAGCTTGAAATTTTCTACGTGAAAGTATCATCTCAACACCTTGATCAATACATCGAATTATAAAGCTTGAGTCATCATGCTACTGAATTTCGTCTGATCGAATTCAGAATTTCAGGGGTGTCTTTGAACTATTCCTTCTATCACATTTTCTATGGAGTTTATTCATTTATCATTCAAGTTGCCTCCTTTCAAAATTCCCCTTTGGTGGCACATAAATTGCATAATCTTTGATTCATCAGGCAACTTGATGCCTGGGAATTTTGAAAGTAGGCAACTTGAATGATAAATGAATAAATGTGTTGGTTTGGTTGCAAATATGCTATCAATATGTGGTCAGTTGAGTTTTGAAACCCCTTGTAGGTGTGCTTTGATCAAATTATTTATACCTTGATTCATCAGACAAAAATAACGCCTGGTCATCTTGAAGGTAGGCAATTTGAATGACACACGTGTTAATTTGGTTGCAAATATGCTTTGGATAGGTGATTTGTTGAATTTTACAACACACTGCATATATAGCTTTGTTAATTTGGTTAGAAAATGAGTAAATTGGTGGTGGAGCAATTTCCAAAATGGCGGATAAAATCTTCATCACGATTAAACTTGATTATATTCACGTTTTCATTCATTCATCAAGTGGATGAATTATTATAATACAAAAAGTAATGAATTTATTTATCAATTACAACTTCGAAACTGAAAAAAAAAAATAATACGTCTTCGATCAAATGGAAATAAGCTGATCTGCATACATTCCTTCTCCCCTTCACTTTGAATTCATCCACTCTTGACTCCAGTCAACAGGCTAATTAGGTGTATCGAAAATGAATTGTTCTCCGATAAGGGATCTATTCCAATACATCGTTATATCTTCCACCGTAATGGCTACTGGTCCTTTGAAGACGAATCTGCAAAGTGGATTTATTCGTTAGTCCCTGGTCTGATATTTTCGAGGATATCCTCGATACTCACGTGAACTCTTTCGATACAGGAGTCGTGTCCATGTTGAATTCAGCGCAGGGTACTTTCCTCTTTTTGATAATCGGTAGGTAAGTCTTGGATGTAAATATCGTCGGTGTAACGCCTATTTCTAAGTATAAGTCGCATTGTTTGGCTAGTTCCTCTGAGGAAGATGAGTAAAGCGATTAACAGACATAAACGGGGGAATGATGATAGTCTACCCAAAAAAACTATGACCAGTTTCTTTTCAGTACTGGAGCTTTTCTGTTTTTAAAAGCAAACACATCGAGATCCGGTATTAACTGATAAGGTCAATTTTTGAAAGGGGGAAGAGAATATGAGGCGGGGGAACCAAACTATCGAAGGAATTTGAAATTTTAAAATAATTTTAACTTTGTTCATGAGCTTTTTTTTTGTAAAATTCGATGAAATCTAGGTTACCCCTGCAAATTTTGAAGTAGGCAAACAATTTTACAATCATTTAATTTGGGTTGCTGTATTACTTTTTCAAGGATTTGCTGCTTCAATTGGAACACTCTGTATATGTTCTCCAAGATTATGTGCCCATTACTCACCGATCTGTTTATCAATAGTCTCGTTCATTTTTTCATCAAACCACACGACATCCGGACGTAATAACCCGTCGCAGAGTTCGCAATGAGGCAACGCATCCTTGGGAAACTTGCTCCTATCCTCTAACCCTTTGAAGACGAGCTCCTGCCAAGTCGTAACGGTACGATTCTCCCTAAGATGTCCGCATTTGGTACACTTGGTCCTGAACCGCGATCCGTACATCTCGATGACGTTTCTACTACGAGCTCGTTGATGTAAATCGTCGTCGTTGTGGGTGGCTATGTTCATTATACGGCCTTCTTTGCGGAATCGTCTCTCGAGCCTGGCCAAGCCTTTGTGACCCTTTAAAATACACGTCCTGGTTAGAGGAACTGGTAAAGTAGAATGAGACTCGAGTTACCCGATGAGGCTCCGACCACAGAGCGGACTCTTGCATGTATCCGAAGAATTGCCATAGCACTGGCGGATTCGTGTTAAACATCTCATGCGAAGCGATATCTTTGACGAAACGACCTCTGAATTTTTGATTGGCGGCGCGATACGTTACGCCTCCGGTTTCTATGGTCATTCCATGACCCGACAGCACTAGCAGGTTTTGGGATTTTTCCAACAGATCTTTGAATTGGTTGACGCTGCGGAAAGGCGGTACAAATGAGGTTATGATTTGCATCTTCGAATTGCGTGGTTACCTTTCGATTGTATATGGCTGGTTGCCCGCGTGTACCGATGAACCGAGATATAGTATTAACAAATAACCGAACTCCAGCGTCATCGTAAGCGGAGGTGTACAAGTTTCAAAAAAAATCAGTTCAGTGAAACACTCATCGAAACACCTTGAACTACTAATTACCTGATTAAATTCGTGTATTCTTATCAAGGAAATTTTTTATCGCCGAATTATTTCTTCGATCGATTTCGCGTTTTAATCGATTATCGAATTTTCGAGGGGCGGTGAAATGAGCAACAATTTTTAGAGATTTGGTTTATTAATTGTAATTAATTATGCGTAATCGCCCTCAGGCATGTCTTCGAGCCATTCAGGTTTGTTGTCGTCGTAGACTGGTATGTCAGGTGGATGGTACATAGTGGTTGGTTCGGTGGTCGTGGTTATTTCTTCGTAATCCAGGATTTTCGGTATGGTTTCGTTCAGAGGGCCGATGAAGCTGTATCTGCGAAGAGGCGAGGTTGGGGTTAGATCTGTTTGGTGTTTTTTCAAAGCAGAATGATGAGGTAGGGTGGAATTAGGTTTTGAAAGGTCAGAAATGAGAGGGGGGATAGAAATAAGTGCTAGGAATTTGTTTTTTTTTTCACGTTCTTGTCACGCGACAATAAATAAAGAGATAAAAAAAGAAACGCGTTGGTTAATTTTAATTTAAAAAAAATGTTCAAAAAGACCCTGTGTGTTTAAAGTTGCCCCAAATAGAAATATTATTTCAGATTAGAGGTAATATAAAAATGATAAATTCACTGAAAAAAATTTGTAAAATTTAAGTCGAAAGAAAACCTAAAAAAATTGAAAATTATTGAAATTTTTTTAATTATTTAAAAACATTAAAAAAGTGAGAGCGAATGAAAATCAAAAACGATGAAAATTGTTTTCTAAATTACGAGCACATCTTTCAAAAATCTGAAAAAAAAAATCAAAAACTGACGAAATCTAGAAATTTGGTTTATTAAAAATTACTTTGTTGTTTTGATTTTTGCAATTTTTCAATTTTTATTGAAATTATTGTAATTTTTATTTTGTCTTTTTGAAGTTATTTCGTTGAACTCAAGATGATACGTTCTTTTTTTATTATTTATGCAGAATTTTTACTTGTTTCTTCGAAAATGTTTTATTTTTTGTTTTTTTTTAAATTTATTTTATTTTTTTAAATCATGAAAGTTTTTTAATTTTTTTGTTTTTCCCCTTCATTTTGTTTCTCTCTTCTTACTTTTTTAACTTTTATTTATCTAGTTTATTATGTTTCTTTCTTTTTTTTTTGTTTCATAAGTTATGTAGTTGAAATAAAAAATGAGGAAAAACTTCAAAATTGTTGTAAATTTTTGAATATTTCGTTCAATTTTTTAATATTTTTTTCATTTTTTTTATTGAAACGCTTGAATTGACTTTTTTGTTTCACCATTTTGATTCCCCCCTTCCTCTTCTTTCAGTACTTGAAAAAGTGAACGAATGTGAGTTGATTTGTTTTTCAACGATTTCAGTAAATTTTAGGTGCCTTGGGTTTATCGTAAATTCTGCGTTATCGATTAAAAGTAAAAAATACGTTTGAAATTGAGATACCTCAAGGTCAAAATATATTTTCTTTTGTTTCCACGTGGTGTTTTGTCTTAGAACCTAGTAAATGGTGAGTATCTCTTAATCGGATCCCTTGAAAATCATGATGTCTATCAACTTCCCCTCCCCCCGTTGTTTTTTATTCCTCTATCGAGGCCCTTTCGATGTACCATGACTTGGTCAGTATTCCAAATTGATATTCATTTTAAGAGTCTGCGTCACTGTATTTAAACTGCGTCCCGCTTGTCTCTTACTGCAACCCCCTTCACTCCTCTGTTCCATTTAATAATGATTTTTTGAAACCCTCAAGTACGATAGCAATAAGTCGATGAATGTTGGATAACTCACGTATACGTAAAAGACCTCTCCGACTCGATTGGATTGAATTCAATGCATGGAACTCCTTTGTCTTCGAATTGCGGTTGATAAGCCCGGGCGTAGCTGGTATTGGTTGGGCTACCTATTACGATGTAGAGATCAGCTTCGTCGAGGGCCTTTACTGCGAAAGACACGAATTATGAGAGCATCGGGCTTGGGTGACAAACACATAGGAGGGTATTCTCACTTAAATTCTTCATGGTAAATTTATCCAAATCGGATAGAAAATAAGTGGTGTCGGGACCCAAAATGGAACGACATCCGGGTCGTGTGCAATGCGGTAAATCCCGCCCAGATACGTAGTCGTGCATTCCGGCGAACCTGAGGTATCCAGATGGAATTAAGAATTCAGCTCTGGTCCATGTTCTCGGTACTTACTCGTGGTCGCGTAACGCTTCGCAAATCGGATGCTGTCGATTGTTCTGCCTTTCGCCACATCGTAAGCATCTGGTCCGATAGATGCATCCGTTGAGCTCGATCATATTACGAATACCAGCTTTCTGCTGCAGGTCATCTTCGCACTGTGTGATCACCGTTAATTGACGATTTTCATTGAGCACACGTTGCTGTAAGGCGGCCAAAGTGTGGTGGATCTGAGAGGCGCGCGAGGAGGGGTTAGTTATGGAAATGTACTCGTTAATGGGCCAGTACCAACGTTACCTAACACCTGATTCGGTTCGTATGGCAGAGCGATCCATCTGAGGTAGTGGAAGAATTCCCATACTCGGCCTGGTTGCCTGTCGAAGGCGTCCAAAGTGGCGATATCCGCCGTAAGGTATTTCCTCCAGACGAAGTTGTCGTCTCGGTATTCGGGGAACGTGAGGTTGGGCACGATTGCAGGTCCGGTTAATATCAAGATGTGTTTGGCCGTGGAGAGTAGTTTTTGAAATTCGGCGATGCTGAAAGATCGTGCGAGGGTGAGAGGGAGGCGATGAACGAGTTGGGTTGTGGTGTTACCTGGATTCGTTGTAGCAATGTGTCTTCGGAAGGATGTTGATTAGGATGAGATTCGCGTAGAAGATGAGACGATGTGTGGTCATGTTGGATGAGGCAACGAAAAAAATGGCGAATTTTGCACGCGGGTTTCGTCGATACGCGGAAGTTACGATTGAATCGATAGTGAGAAGTAATTTTCATATCGTGAATTTTATCTGTAATTAATCGATTATCGAGTATTAATTTCAACGTCGATGGTAATCGTGGCTTTTTTCGTTTTTTCTACATTGATAAATAATGTTCTCGAATAGAAGTGTGATGTAGAGGAGGAGGGGGTATGCGGGTTGGTCTTGGAATTGAATGTGGAAACGTGTACGATATCCTGTTCGTGAGTTTCGTAGATAATCTATTCAATCTGAGGTGAACACGTTGAGAGAGTGAGGTTAATTTGAGCTCTTTTTTAACTAAATTAGTTCCAAGTTCACATGATTCGGTGTCCTGGAGACGCCATTTGGAGATTGGACCGTGACCTTGGGTGAGTTCGTCGTCTATTAAATATTTCGCTCTAGAGGTTTTATGACGTCATCATACCACTCATCAACGCTTAGCGGCTTATAGACTTTTTCCCAAATGGTGTTTGTTATCAGTGTCATCAGTTTGGTGGTGAAATGAACGAAACTCCGTGTGAAACTCGTGTTGAGCTGTTTTTTATAGAACCTGGGATGACTAGCTGAAAAATTCTGGACAAGAAGTGGTCGGAAATTAAACGAGGAATATTTTTTGTGGTGAATTTTTTTCGTTTTCAGATATTTTGATACTCCACTCGATTTTTTCGCATCTTTTTTGAATTTCGAACCCCTCCCCCTCCGTCACATTGGCGCAAATCTGAGAAACAATGGTGGATGATACGAAAAATGGAATTCTAAGAGGAAAAATACTTCGGAAAAAGTAATTTTTCACTTCGCCTCTGTGAATAAGAAAACTGATACTAAGCAATACGCGGCTAAATCGCGTTTCTGGCCCGTTGTGGGACGTTGCAGGAGGAACAAAGAGGCTGAGGAGATCAGTTCAAAATTAGGTTGTGACTTTTTCTTCCAAATTCGGAATTTATTTTAGTTTTTTCTTTCTTTTTTTTGTGAACGCCTCTACGGTGTGCCATCCTGTACCTGGACACCCGGTATACGACTTCAAGAAGAAAAACGCTTGTAATATTTTCCGTTGGATATTTCATCGGAAACATTTTAGTTGCTATTATCTTCTCAAAATGACGATTATGTTGAGATATATA
The DNA here is from genome assembly GCA_003261595.1 of Maconellicoccus hirsutus. Classification (NCBI taxonomy): domain Eukaryota; kingdom Metazoa; phylum Arthropoda; class Insecta; order Hemiptera; family Pseudococcidae; genus Maconellicoccus; species Maconellicoccus hirsutus. Next base: position 2,037 of record QBDW01005744.1, on the reverse strand, counting down.
TGTATAAAAAAATAACAAAGGCGTGCATCACTTCACAGGTCCACGCGTCACTAGCGACAATTCCACGTTGTCGGAGCCATTTAATCTACATTTTCACGAAAAAATCGCATTTGTCGAGATAAAATATCTTCTCTCGTCTGAACCACGAATAGAAATTTGCGTTACACATAGAGAAGCGGAAAATACATGAATCTGGCGATACTTTTTGATACATCCCAAAAGAGGAGGGGGAGGGGTGAAAAGAGAAGTTCAGAATTCGAAAAATTGAAAAAAAATCAAATTTATTAGAAATAATGTATGTTTTTTGACGTCATGAAGCCAACTTTAGCGGTATTTTTTGAATTTTACCCAAAGAAGGAGGGGAAAGTTCAAACTCTCCAAAAATGAGGTAAATGTAAGCGGGGTATCAAAATATATGTTTTTTAGTAATCCGTTTAATTTTTTCATATTCTCCTCATTTTTTGGAATTTTAAACTCCCCCCCCCATCCCCTCTTAATTGAAGTTTGCCTAAAAAATATCGACGAATTAGGTTTCAGCGCACTGAAAAAAGTATATCTCGATAGCTCTCTTGATTTTTTCTCATTTTTGGGGAGGATTTGAATCTCCACCTCTTTACCCCCCTCCCTTGAGCCAAATTCGAAAAATACCGCTGGGTTCGATTTCGTCGCATCAAAAAACTTACATTATACCCAAAAATATCTTTTTCAAGTCTATTCATTTCTTTCCAATTTTTTCTCATTTTTTGGAATTTTGAACCTTCTCTCTCTCCCTTTGTTAAGGCGAATCTAAAAAATATTGCCAGATTCAAGTTTAGCGCACTGGAAAACAGATATTTTAACACCATACTCCATTTTTTTAATTTTTTTGGAATTCCCCTCCCCCCTCCAAAACAAGTAAAAAAAAGTAAAATAATCATGTATTTCTTAATATTTTGATATTCTAATTACATTTTCCACTTAATAAGAAGAATCAAATCTTCGCTGTAGTATGTGGCGAAAACTAAAATTGTAAAAAAAATACATCTATTCTAACGATGGAAATCTTCAATGTACACTTTCGGCAAATCCTATTGTGTTATTTTGTAAATGGAAAACGGAGTAGTATCTCCGAGTGAAGCTCTCTCCCAAACCCCAGGTGCCCGTTTGCGAAACTTCAACAGTCAGGAAACATCTTTGACCACCATCATGAAACTCCTGCGAACAGCACGAAAAAATGAAATTGTATTGAACGAAGCTCGGAAATTTGCGGGTAGGAAAAGCTGATGAGCGGTTTTGAAATCCCTTTTCACCGGTTTCTAAATATTCCCAAGTCCTGAATCGTGGCTTTAATTTGCAGAAAAATGAATATTTTTGTGTTGCAAAAATACCAGTATTTGTTTATTAAGGCTATTTTTTACCATTTCGCCATGTGGGAGCGAAATGCTATGTCCCGAGCAGCTCCCTATGACCGCCTGTGACTTGGTTCATTTTGATTTTTGAATCATCACGGTATTGATATGATTGATGCACGAACGTACTAACTATATCTGGATATTTCACTAAGCGAAGTTGGTGGACTGTAGTGCGTGTCAAAAGGTGCGGTAAGGGGAATACGTCAGACACGCCCCTCCAGGGGAACATTTCTAGTCGTATACGAGCGGATTAATGCGAGTGTATTGAAATTTTTTGAAATTTTAAATTAATTTGAAAAATTTCTACTTTTTTTTGCTGTTCTTGACTACATGTAAGCAAAAGACATAAAAATTAACATTTAATTTTTCATTTCTCATATTTATAACTGATTTTGGGATCTTTAAATAATATCTAAATACTTGAACTCGAACAGCGTAATAGAAATTTTTTGGTTTTTATTAAATACCTCCCCCCCTATGGGGCCAAAATTCTTGAAAGTTGGCCTAGGTAATTAGAGTACCATACCTCAAAAACTGTTGGGGGTGATTTTGATTTTTTTCAAAAACTTGGGGGAGGAGGTGCCAAAATGTTGAAAATTTGGTTTTTGGAGCATAACTCCCCTTCTATGGGACCAAAAAGGTTCAA
>QBDW01005742.1:0-13525 GCA_003261595.1 Maconellicoccus hirsutus | reverse complement strand
AAATCCAGTGACATGTAAGCGCACCTTTTCTGCCAATTTGTGGTGGAGGGTATCAACTTGACGATCATACGTTCGCGGTTTTTCGATAATGTCTCGATTTATTGGGTACTTCAATTTAATCTCTTAAATTCGTTAAAAAATGTTTTAACGAAAAATTGCAATTTATTCTGCATCACGTTTGGAATTTTTTCTAATTTTTTTTTGTCAAAAATATTGAACGCGTTTTTTTGGCATTTTTTAAAAATGGCTTAACAATGCTACAGATTTTTGAAACCGAAATCTAGTATTGAGAGTAGCAGGAATTGACTTAATGAAATTTTTTGAAACAGGATGTTAAGAAACGGAATTATTCTTTGGATAATTTTATCTTTGACTTGTTTCGTGTCCGTTCTATTGGAGGATCCGCCTTACATTTGTAAATATGATGAATGTTTTGCATTTTGCAAAATAATGATGGGATGTAATTTCAAAGCCGAATGCGTAGGCGTACCTGTTAATGCTTGTTCATGTACATCTTTTGATCCAGTGGTGCCGCCAGGTTTAGAGCACTAACAAATCATAATTTAAAAGATTTTCGTTCGAAGGAGGAAGACACTCGATACCACGCAATATAGCCTCATTTTGACAAAAACGGGAATTCATTTCACTAATTATAACATCCAAAACAGGATACAAAACTTTAACTTTAAATTGGGCGGGCCAAAAAAAAGGTTGGATCCCTGTTGATAATGAATAATTACGTGTACAGTTTGTTATTTATGTTTTGCTCTCGTACCAATAAGTTGTTGTCCGCGGTTTGACTAATGTTACATTAAAACGATTGATCATTATTACATCACAATTATTGGAATTCATTCGGTTGTGTTATTCGTTCCTTTCAGGAGGAATGTGTCCTGTTTTCACAAGTTGTAGGACATATAAAAATGAAGACTCCTTGTACCGAAATTTTTTTCTAAATTATAATGGTCGCCAGACGTAGGCTTAGTTTGTCGAATATCACTAATAAAATAAATTATTCCGAGTTGTTTTCCGTTTAAAACGTGAACCGTTGTATTTTCGTAGTTACATACACAATGAATATTTACTAAAAGTGTTTTTCACGTAGTTCAGTTGGTTCATAAACCAACACAGATTCGAAGTTGCCTTGTAAAATTTAAAAAAAAAAACTATTGTTTGTTTCGCATGACTGCATTATTTTGCGTCAATTCAAAGCGGATAAATTTGGAATAATGAAATAAATCTAAAATACATCTACCAAGTTTCTACACTTGTGGACTTATTGTGAAGTACATACCGTACCTGAGGTTTAATTTTTCCAGTATAATTTGTTTCTTTCCACAAAGAAGTACGTATCTATGCTCCTAACAATGTGTTGTTTACGTTGAATTTTATTTCGCTCGTTGATTTTCCATTTTTCTGGAAATTTCACTGCAAAATAAGATACGTATCCGATACAGTCATTCTACTACTCCTAAAAATCTACAACACTATCTGGAATTCACGATCTTTTCCTTCTACCTGGAGAAAAGCCATTATAATCCCTTTTCTAAAACCAGACAAAAATCCTTTCCAGATAGACAGTTATAGACCAATCTCCCTGACTTCCAACCTCTGTAAAATTTTCGAAAGAATCGTTAACAAGCGCCTGTTATGGTCATTAGAACGCAATAACAGATTTTCTCCCTACCAGTGCGGCTTCAGACCAGGTAGATCGACTCTCCATCAACTAATTTACATTAATAGCAAAATCAACGAATCCTATGTCAAGAAAAACCATTTACTAGCGATCTTCTTTGATATCACTAAGGCATTTGATACCATCCTTAGACACAAAATTCTTTCCACTCTCGTTTCATGGAACGTAAAAGGTAACATGCTTCATTTCATTCATAATTTTCTTCTTCAGCGAGAAATTTCTGTACGCATTGGAAACTCTTTCTCTCACTCCCATACTCTTCTCAACGGTGTCCCTCAGGGCGCAGTTCTCAGCCCTACACTATTCTTGATAGGCATTAATGACCTACCAAGCGCTGTTCCCCCACTCATCTCAAAAGCTCTCTTCGCAGACGATTTCTGCATATTTATCAATTGCCGGGATCCTCATTCTGGTGAAAGTCTTCTTCAACAAGCAGTAGACCAAATACACATCTGGACTCGCCATAATGGTCTTAAAATTTCACAATCCAAATCCACAGCAATTCATTTCTGCAGACATTACAAATGCCCTAAAACCTTAAATACTCTGATTGACAACGTTCCTATTCCCGTCTCTACAAATGTTCGATACCTTGGCGTCATATTCGACAACTCTTCCTCTTGGACTCCTCAAATCCAAAACATTAAAAATAGTTGCTTCAAGGAAAATTAATCTCCTAAAGAAATTGGCTCATTCCTCTTATGGCTCTGATAGATCTACACTCCTAAAACTCTATCATACTCTAATTCGTCCAATATTAGACTATAGTACACCACTTTATAGCTTTGCTCCAAAATACCGTCTCGACTCTCTAAATACTATCCACAATACTTGTCTAAGACTAGCCACAGGCGCTTTCCCTACCACACCCATAGATAGCATCCTATGTGAATCATCAGAGCCCCCTCTAAACATTCGAAGACACCTCATCTCTACTAATGCTGCTCTTAACGTCCTCGTAAATCCAACCTTCGACGCTCCTCTCAATTTCATCATTCCTCCTGACTCCCTCCCTTACAACAACTCTACTCCAAAACTCGATCTCTCTCTTACTGAATTTGACAAATCCCAAACCAATCCCACTATCTACTTACAAAATTACTATTCTTTGCTTGATAAATATCCAGGCTTCTCTCAAATCTACACCGATGGCTCCAAATCTCCAATAAGTGCAGGCTGCTCAATCATCCATGACGATTTTATTATCCCAATTCCTTTACCCCCACTCTTCTCAGTGCTTTCTTCAGAACTCCACGCTATAAAATCAGCAATAAACTACTGTCAAGATCTTCTATCTAACAACATCCTAATCCTAACCGACTCCCTCTCAGCTCTATTATCCATCCAAAATTTTTATAAAAAGAAACAACATCCTATTTCTCAAGAAATTGTCCAATACCTGTCTTCATCAAGCAAAGAAATCATCCTCTGCTGGATTCCTTCTCACACCAACATTCCTCAAAACGAAAAAGCAGATCAAACCGCAAAACTAGCTCTCTCTATCTCTCCAATTCCAAATACACCAATCCCTATTCTTGATGTCAAAAATTCCTGCAAATCCTTTATCCAGAAATCCTTCCAACAATTCTGGGACATCGTTCCAAACACCAACAAACTCAAACAAATTAAGAGAACCGTTGACCTCTGGCAAACCTCCTATCAGAAATCCCGTAAAGACGAAACTATCCTCTTTAGATTACGAACCAGTCATTCCGCTCTCTCTCATAGCTACATCCTTAACAAGCAACCCAAACCTACCTGTGAAACCTGCAATACTCCTGTCTCCACTTTCCACGCAATAGTCGAATGTTCAAAGTACCAAGTCCAAAGAAATACCCACATCCCAGATACATCAATCGAATCCTTACTTTCCGACGATCCTACCCTAAATTCCAAACTTCTTACCTTCCTAAAAGCAACCGATCTATACTCCTTAATTTAAACAAACCTCCTCAGCTCCCACGTCTCTAGCCTCTAGGCTGTACACGACGTGGCTAAATAAAATATTAAAAAAAAAAAAAAATACGTATGTTTTGGGTAAAATTTAACGTTGAATTTGAAAATAAGTAGTATAGTTTTTTCAACGAAGCACTAGCTCAGGTGTACTTGTCAGGAAATACGTGATTGAGCTAATTGAATTTTTTACGATAGGATGCTCAGAAAAGGTACTGCTTTTTGGATGATTTTGGTTACTTGTTTGGCGTACATGTTGAATAATTGTTTGGCGGATGCGTCTGGGTGTTGTTGTACTGATCAATGCATCTCGGATTGTAAAGGTATGTTTCCAGATGAACAAGATCAGTGGAGTGGATATTGTACTTATCTCGATACTTGCGAATGTATAAGGATAAATCCTCAGTCTGTCCGATAGCTCCCGGTTCGTTGATATAAACTACCCTTAAAATTAAGAAGTTCGTACTTCGCTTGGAGCGTTTTTAATTCCTTTTGGTTTCATTGAATCGACGACATCATGAAGAATAAAATACCGATATGCTATAATTTGATATTACTAATGTTTGCATTGAAACAATAAATAATTTTAAATACATATAGAGTTTGTGAAAAACAAACGTGTACGTCAAACTTATTGCCACATTGGCAGATCATTATCGACCCCGCGACTCCCTGCATTAGAGGAAGTACCTACGAATAAAAATAATTAATTTCTAGTTCCTCCATCACTCCGCGGATTTCTCCGATGATTGCTAAACCATCTACGAGCACTTGAACATATTTACGTATTATTGTTAATATGAAATTTCCACCAGTTGGATAAATATCGAAAACCATTTCTGTTGCCGTTCAACGAGCACAGATCAAATAATTACGCACGTGAATGATTACAAATTTATAATTTTATTGCATCTATTTAAAAAGAGTCATCGTCCATAACGTACACCTGGCTCGACTACAACTTGTCTGGCGAGCATAAAAAGAGGATAGATTTGGAATAACGAAACAGACGTAATTTGCAAGTAATATTGGTCTAGTGTGTTTTTGGTGAATTTGCGGCGTCGTTTTTCAATAGTTCTGCTAACAAGTGGGTACCTTATCTATGCCCTTCACCTTTTTCGTTTTGAACCCAAAAAAATTATTATTTGGCTTAAAACTTCGACGTTTTTCCGCAAAGGGCCTGTTAACTATGGTTTATCGATTCTTGATGCGGATTTTTATCAATGAAAATTTTTAGTTGAAACGATTTTTAACGCGTTTAAGATGGCCTAATATTTTCTAAAAAAATACACACATTGCGACCGGAGAATAAATTGTTTTTTTTTTTGAAACATTTTTAATTATGTTGAAGAGATCGAACAGAAGAAAAACTGCATGTACATTTATATGTACATATTTAAAAATGTTTCAACGAAAAAAAAAAAAAACATTCTCCCGTCACAATGGGTATTTTTTATAAAAGTTTTTTTTTTTATCAGCGGTTTTTTAACGAAATCCAAATCTAGTATTAAGAATTACAGGAGTAAACTGATTGAAATTTTTTACAACAGAATGTCTAGAAACGGAATTACTCTTTGGATGATTTTATCTGTGACAGCTTGTTTCTTGTCAGTTGTGTTGAACCATCCGTTATTTGGTTTCTACGAGTGTTCTTCAAATGATCAATGTGTTGTATATTGCCAAAGTCTATTTGGAGCTCCGTGGACTGGTTTTTGCATTTTTGATATTTGTAAATGTTGGTTGACCTGATTGAATCGGGTCCCATCGTATTTCCAAGTTTTTTTAACTAGGTACCTTCCCTTAGTTTAAAAATTCATGTAGGATAAGAATTCTTTTCTCGTTGAAACGTTTTTTAATGTATTTAAAATGTTGATTATAAAACTTCGTATTCGATGTATAGTACCGAAGAAATCGATAGTTTTCGCATAAAAGATATCGAAAAGTTATGAACATAAGCCCGACAAGTTGATACCGGCCACCGCGTATTAGCGGAAGATGTGCGCTGCGGGTCGCAATGCTAACGCGTCGACGTAGCTGTTCCGCTGGTACGCGGTGGCCGGTGTAAACGTGACGAACATGTGTTCACAACTTCGTAATATTTTTTTACGCGAAAACTATCAATGAAGAAATGTTTTAAGAAAAAGCAATTTATCCTTCGAGCACAAGATAGAAATTTTTTCTGAAAAATTTGTCAAAAATAATACGCATATTTTTTTATCAAAAATTTTCGTTTCGTAAAAAATTGAAACGTGTAAAATACTTTTAAATGGCTTGAAAATGTTACAGATTTTTTAACAAAATCTAAATCTATTATTAATAATTACAGGAGTAAACTAACTGAAAATTTTTTGAATAGGATGTTCAGAAACGGATTTACTCTTTGGATAATTTTAGCATTGACAATTTGCTTCGTGTCCGTTGTGGTGAATAATCCCTTTGAATGCGTGTGTTCTTCAGATTACGACTGTGTTTTATTTTGTCGAACTACATGGGGACCTTCGTGGATTGGTTTTTGCGATTTTTCTCTTTGTAAATGTGTACAGTGATCTAACTGAATCGATTCTTCATGCTCCGAATTGTGCATTAGCGTAACAGCAATAATGAACAATGACGTGTCGTTATGTGTTTTTGCCTGGTTGGTGTTAATAAATAATGTTTGGATTTTCTCAATTCCTTTAATTTTATTCGAATTAAATTTACGTATGATAAAATAATTGTACGAGTTGATTCCATACTGACTTTGTTCATTCAGCTTTTTGAAAAGTTCTAGTGAGCTCCGGTGCATTGGTGGATGATCATTTGTTCTTCCGTCGCTCTATGGATGTCTCCGACGATTGCTAAGCTGCTAGGAATATTTGAACGATATTTTCAAATATGTGTTTAGTAAGGATCAAAAATTTTAATTTTTTTCGTTTTAATTTCTCGAAATGCTCCAATTTTTTTATGCAATATTTTCGATATATTCAGGTAAAATCACGAACGATGCTCGATATAGTAAAACTAAATAAGCGCAGATTTTTTGCCATCGACTTTTGCATTTGAACACAAATCAAATCCGTGAAAAAATTTTTCATTGATAATGTGAACTTTGTGCCAACTGGATACATAACAAAAGCCATTTCAATAGTCATTCAACGAGTTCAGATCAAATAATCGCGCTCGTAAATTATTAAAATATATAATTTTATTGCAACTTTAAAAAAAAAATCATGATTCATCGTGTGCACCTGGCTGCGACCATACGCTGTCATGGCGAGCATAAAAAGCGGGTAAATTTGGAAGAGCGAAATAAACGTAATTTACTCCGTTTGCAAGTGTTGGTCTCGTGTAATCGTGGTAAAGTTGTATAGTGTCGTTTTTTGACGTACTTTTTATTGTTCTGTTAACAAGTGCGTATCTACGTTCCTTCAATTTTTCTTACTTTGGATTCTATCCGTAGAATCATTGAAATAATAATGCGTATTTTTTTTAATTTTGTCAAACACTTAACCACCTTAAAACGCGTCTAGAAATTTTCATTTGGGGGTCCCCCCCCCCTGGTAAAAACAATTAACAATTTTCACGTTGTGTATTGATGTAATATTCATCAACAAACTGAAAGTCTGAATTTTTGGAGCTTTAGCACGTGTTAAAACCCCCTTAAAAAGCCAATTTTAGACGCCATTTCAAGGGCTAAATCGAAGGATATATTTTTTTCCCGTAAAAATATTTTTAACGTGTTCGAGACATTAATAAGAAGAAAAAACTTCATATTCGATGTACCGAAAAAATTGATAGTTTTCGAGTAAAAAAATATTGAAAAGTCGCGAACGTGCGCTCGTCAATTGGATATCGTCCACCGCGTACTAGCGGCAGATTTACGCTTACGCGCCACAAACGCGTTAACAGGCGTTCGTAGTCGTACTGAAGAAAGCGGTTGTGACGCGTAAGCGTAGATCTTCCGCTAGTACGCGGTGGCCAGTATCTACTTTGCGGGCGTACGTTCGCCACTTTATTTTTTTTACGCAAGAACTATTTACTTTTTTGGGACTTCTAGTTAATCTCATAACCACATTAAAAATTTTTTCTTACTATTTACGCGCTAAAGGAAAGAAATGAGTGAACGAGTGAACTTTTTTACAGAATGTTCGGAAAAGGAATTACGTTTTGGATGGTTATGGCGATTTGCTTCGTATGCATCTTGGTAAATAATCCATTGGTGTATGCTTGTGATACTAATCAATGCATTTCATCATGTGCCGCTCAGCATCCAGGTGAAACTTGGACGGGTAGTTGTCTCAGTGGTTCTTGCCAATGTCAAAAAATAGGCTAAGTCATGTTTCATATTACGGACCTATACTGCCCAAGTACCCACCGTTAATATTAATTAAATATAAGTTATTCATATAGTTTATCCTTTGGCTTGATGAAAGTAAGGTGATGCTTGGGTTTATATTTGGCCTTTTCAACCTCCAACCGCCTGTTTTTATAAATTTATCATTAAATTAGTGTTGTAATAGTCACCACGATATAATCACGTTAAAAAAAAATTATTATTGACTCTATTATCAATTAATAAATTTTAGAATAAGCTGCAATTGTTTGTTTTATGTCACTAGTTAAAAAAAATCGTCCATTGTGATGCTCTATTTTCATATTTTGAAATGCTTGAAGAAATTTTACCAATGTGTGTTTATCTTTGAAGCAAATGTGAAGGCAGTGATAGTGAATTTTCGGGTGATTTGGATTTTTAATTTTTTGCATCGAGTGGAATATTATGAATTGGTGATCGCCGACTTTTTTTTTACGGTTGCGAAGCTGCTCTAAATAAGGTAAGTGGGATTTTTCCGTTTCATTTACAGTCTTTGTATTTAAGCTTGTGTTTTAATTTATTTTTTTAATGAATTTATACAATTAAAAATATAAAAAAGAGTGTTCCATTGTGTGATTTTTCAATCGAAAAATTACTCGTCGTAGAAATTTTACATTTACATGAGTGTTTCATCGAAACGCAAACATGACCTTGTGTAACCATTTGGGCACATAATCAAAACCATTTCGAATGTCATAAATCGCTTTTTTTTTCAATTTATGATTTTTCTATTCGATTGCGTCGAGGTTTTAAAAATGATGCTGAATATTTGCGCAATACCGCGAAAATTTGACTACGAGGGAAATGAAGTGAGCGGACTTGATCTTTTTTTGTATCTCTTACCGTTTTTGAAATATGCATTACAGAAAATTTCACCTACGACTCTTCGTTCGAAAGGTATTGAGCTTCAAAGCTCAAAAGTTTCTGAAATTATAAAGTTACTTTATAATATCAAGCGATATGTCGTTTGTCCTCGATTTTTTGCAAGAAATTTGGTAATATTAAATTTTTTCCGCAAACTGTTCAATTGAAGAAAATTTTGAACTTTGAAGTTGAATAACTTTTGAATGAAGGTTCATAGGCGAAAAAACAAGTTTATTGAATTTCTCATGATAAAAGTACATTCAACTGACATACAACTCAATGCTGTTGCTTATGTTTATATTTTTTTATTTTTTTCTTGAACTTAGAACTTTGAACTTTGAAACTTTATAACATTAAAAATAAACTTTGGTCAGAGAAATGAACTTCACGATTGGTTTACTCGCAAAAAATGAAATACAAACGACTTATCACTAGAAATTATAGAGTAACTTTGTAACTTCAGAAACTTTTGAGCTTTGAAGCTCAATAACATTCGAACAAAGGGTCATAGGTGGAAAAAGGACAAGTCTATTGAATTTCTCGTGAAAAAATACATTCAATTAACATGCAGCTCGATGCTGTTGCTCAAGTTTTTTTTTTCAAACTTTGAACTTTGAAGCTCTGTAACTTTGAAAGTTAGTTTTGGTTCGAAAAATGAACTTCACTATTTTTTTATCGCGAAAAATTGAATAAATTACAATTTTCAAATTTAACAAAATCAAGGAGTGAACTTCCGAAGTGTCACCGAAGGAACATTGCAAAAAAAACAACGCTGAAAACTGAAAAATCACCCAAAACATATAAATCTACCTCTGGGTCATTTCCATATGAAATTTGGGCAAAACCTTGTATCGAAACATTTGAGCACACAACCAAACCTGGTATGTACATAATTTAATGCCCTCGTAACAATTTATTGTGTCCGTAAATCGTTACAAATTTGAAATTTTATCGAAATTTTTGAAAAATTATGACAATTTATGATATCTACATCGTGATTACACCTCGATGTCCAAAATATAAATAACGTTGAAATTTTCAATAGTGAAATAAACTGGTACTGATTTTTTTTCAAAGTTGAAGTTCCTTGTGTTTGTGGTAAATTATATTTCGAAATTTTTATTTCTTCAAAAAAGTGAGTACCTGCAAATTTATGCTTTAAAAACGTAATTTATCCAACGTCATATTTTATTTTATATATTTTTATTATGTTAAAATTTGGATGAGGGGAGGGTGTATTTGGCTGTTCTAATTCAGTTTTTGACGTACACATCTTACAGCTTTTGTCTTTATTTTCTTTGAAAATTCGTATATTTCATCATTAGAGCTTTTTTCCTTAAATTCAATAATGTTTTCAATATGTACGAACGGATTGAATCACTTTGCAGGATGTTCGGAAAAGGAATCACTTTTTGGATGATCATGGCAATTTGCTTCGTGTGCATTTTGATAAATAATCCTTTGGTGAGTGCGTGTGATACTACTTCGTGCATTTCATCATGTGTAGCTCAGCATCCAGGTGAATCATATACAGGTAGCTGTGTTCTTGGTAATTGCCAATGTCAAAAGATAGGTTAACTAAGACAGTTTCGAGTCAATTTCCGTCCATGTGTTATATAACGTGTGCCTCTCATACCTCTACCTTCCTAAGTACCTCTACGTACATATATATCTGATTCCCTTTCGATATTAATTAATTAATAATACGTTATATGATAATTTTGTTTTTTTTTTGATGAAAATGTGGTGCTTAGGTGCACTCGTTCTTTCGACAATTAAATCAATTTAAATTAAGTTAGTCGTATAAGTCAATAATTTGTAACGATTTACTGTTGACTCGATGAATTAATAGATTTTAGTGTAAGCTGCAATTGTTTGTCGTATGTATTTATTGAAAAGCTAGACGGTAGAGCTACTCTTCGTACGTATACTCGAACCCTCGAAAAAAATATTGCTTTTATTTGAAATTTTTACTCAATCATACGAGTAGGTATGTTGTATGAAGTATGATCTTGCCACATGATTTAAATGTTTTTAATATTATTTAGTAACCGCTTCGGTACCTTTTTTCATCGGATCAAAGAAATCACAAATTCATCGCGGAAATTCACCATGCCCGGTTGATAAATAAAGTGTTACGAATCTCGACGTAATACGCAATAGGAAAAATAAACACGTGAAATAATCTCCATCAAAGGTCATAACCTCTGGTTCGAGCGTATCGCAGTAAAATCGGCCCTACCTTCCTATCGGAACTGGTTCTCATTGCATTCACGAGCCATCTCTCGACCTCTAAAATTATCTGATGTTTGTATCAACAAGACCGAACATCTTTGTATTGTTATTTTGGTGTTTTAATAAATACGTCGTGGTTTGTGTATTTCTCCGTATTCCAATTTCGTTTACCGATTAATTACCGATTCAATCATGAAATTCGCCATCGTCGTTTTATTAGGTAATCTCGACATATCATTTTAAAATGGTGGAAGATCGTAAATATGTAATTTTTGGCGATTTTTAGCCTTAGTCGCTGTCGCCGCTAGTACTCCGATTGACAAGAAACCAATTTCTGCGGCCACAAAATGCGCTAAACTTTGCCAAGATGATTCTAGTAAAATAATCTGCGCTTCGGATGGAGCCAAGTTGAGGACTAAATTTGGCAACGAGTGTGTACTCAAGAAATATAACTGCGAGCAGAATAAGAGTAAGTGAAAATATGATCAATTTTATCGTACTCGAGTTCGTTATTTTTCATATTTTGGGATATTTGATTTATTTTTTGGTAAAATAGTGAAATTCAAGGTGCATTTTTGATATGTGCTTTTGAAAGGTCAACGAACTCGAATCGATACAATATCAAAAATGGTTTGATGCGTTGTAATATTCTAAATGCTTATTCTTACAGGTTTTGTCAAAGTTGAAGACAGCCAGTGTAACGACAAAACTCCTATTCGTCTTTTTTAATTTTTCTTAAGTTGTAAAAATATATTAATTTTTAATTATTTTGGTGTTTTTTATTTCGCGCTTATAAGACTTTCGCTTTTTTTTAATTTTTGGGATTATTGAACGAGCTTTAATTTTAAAGTTTTTGGAATCAAAAGAAATGAAAAATATCTTTCATATTTATTTTTTGAATTGAAACCAAGCAAATCCGTCTCGAGATCACGAGGAGCTGAATCTCCTTATTCGTGCCCATAGATTTCTACTGCTTGAAGGCCATTCCAACTGCAGTTTGAGTTGCCTATAGAACACTTAGAAGGAACGAGTGACCTCCCACGCTTTGTTGCCTTCGCCCCAAATAATTGCAACAACCTGTACTCACACAGGGCATATTTAAACGTAAACAAACAATACCCTCACGTATGAGTTTTCCTCTTATTTTAGAAAATTAGTGACCTACTATGTGGTTCCGAATATCCTCGAATTTAGTTTAATCCGCACCAGTTTCCTGCTTAAACTAGTATCCCTTGCCGTCTCCGGTACTCTACGACTTGTAAATTATCTTTCATTTATACCAAACTACCTATTAACTGACGCAGCATCTTTGAAAGAAACAATATGCCATTATGAACAGAAGTTTTTATAAATTTGGTCGTCGCTACGTGTGATATTTCCGTCGCTTTAAACATGAAAATTGTGATTTTTACCACATTCGGTAATTGTTTTTATTTAGTGTTTAAAATCGATCGGGAATTTTACTTTGTTTTGTTTTAGTTTTAGTTTTAATTACCATTATTGCCAGTTTGCCGTTAGAACGTACCGATGAAGGTAGAAATTGCTCTGATATTTGCCAAGACGATACTTACAAGCCGTTTTGCGCCACCGACAGTTTTTATTCGAAAGTTAAATTGTTATTCGTTAATGATTGCGCTTTGAGGAAGTATAATTGCGAGTATAATAAATGTAAGAAAATGTTTTGTACATTTACTCGAACATTTGACGAGAAATAATCGTATTTTCAGATCTAATCAAGGTTAAAGATAAACAATGCCAAGGAGGTACAATACTTCTGTCTTGAATATCTTCGGACTTCAGTATTAATTAAGAAGAATTTTTACATATTTTTTAATTAATCGGTTTTATTATTTGTAAATTGTACCGTTGTGAGGTAGACTTTTCCACGAATTATATATTTTTATTTTTTTTTATTATAATAAACGTTGGAATGGCAATTAAAGGCGAGTGTAAAACTGATAAGTAATCTTCAAATAACAAGTTGTTATCGAAACGTCAATATGCGCATACCTCGGTGAACGTCGATTAATTCTTTTGAATGAAAATATTCATATTTTAATGAAATAAAGAAACACTGAGTGAAATTATTATCAAAAGAATCTGCGGTCATG
Organism: Maconellicoccus hirsutus; assembly: GCA_003261595.1. Classification (NCBI taxonomy): domain Eukaryota; kingdom Metazoa; phylum Arthropoda; class Insecta; order Hemiptera; family Pseudococcidae; genus Maconellicoccus; species Maconellicoccus hirsutus. The sequence continues at coordinate 315 of QBDW01005742.1, read as the reverse complement.
CACCTACGAATACTTTTATAAATAGTTATTATTTGAATGTGATTTGTAAAACTCTTGGATTTCATTTTCCTTATCTCGATTTTCAAAAATGGTTGTAAATTCGAGTAAAATAAAAGACGACACAAATACATAAGTTATTTTACATTATATCAAACAAAGTTTGTGTATTTTGCAAAATGGGGTGGTCATCCATGGTGAATCAGTCTTTGATGCAGGTTTTTGTTTAAATGGCAAAAATGGGTGTACGTAGATGAGAAAGAATTGTAGAAACCGTTTCAAGCTTTCGATCGTCCCTAATGTGAGAAGGGGGGTGTA
>QBDW01005741.1:0-79343 GCA_003261595.1 Maconellicoccus hirsutus | reverse complement strand
AGGGAATAATTTCTCTTATTTTGGGGCTAATTTCTCTGATTTTTCATTGAATTTCAAAAATCTCAAAAAGAAGCGCAGGAAGCAATTTCTCTCATTTAGGGGCTAATTTCTCTGATTTTTCATTGAATTTTAGAAACCTTAAGAAGAAGCGTAGGGAATAATTTCTCTTATTTTGGGGCTAATTTCTCTGATTTTTCATTGAATTTCAAAAATCTCAAAAAGAAGCGCAGGGAGCAATTTCTCTCATTTTGCGGTCAATTTCTCTGATTTTTCATTGAATTTTAAAAATCTTTTAAGTTCTGGTGCACTCAGGTTTTTCTCAAATTTTACTTCATTTTTCATCATTGTAAAATTTCCATATTTTTAAATTGTTCATTTTACTAATTTTTAAGAAAATATACATCATTTTTTACATAATATTTCATTTAAACAGTTTCAAAAATTCTACATTTTTGTATTCTACTTGTATCCATTTAGCTACATTTTCTTATGTTTTTCCAAGATATACATGCAGCTGTTTGGGAAGTTATCCTGGTATGATCACACCATGTACGAAGCATTACTTAAAACTCGTAAGTTCGACGGTTTTGTTAAACTCCTTCAATCCATTCCTGCAGTTTTAGAGGACTGGGAAATTAAACGGTTGGAACAAATATTGGCAGTTTTTATTAAACACAACAAAGATTGGAAGGAATATGTTCATGAAATGTAGAATTTTTTTTTTTTTTTTTTTTAATCTTCTCGTGTTCCATTTTTTTTTAAAGTACATTTTCAATTTCCTGTAAATAATTGCATAAAATATTAAAACTCGTAAGTTCGGCGGTTTTGTTAAACTCCTTCAATCCATTCCTGCAGTTTTAGAGGACTGGGAAATTAAACGGTTGGAACAAATATTGGCAGTTTTTATTAAACACAACAAAGATTGGAAGGAATATGTTCATGAAATGTAGAATTTTTTTTTTTTTTTTAATCTTCTCGTGTTCCATTTTTTTTTAAAGTACATTTTCAATTTCCTGTAAATAATTGCATAAAATAGTTATTTCAAATAAAATCGGTTTAGTTCTCCTGTTTACCTTGATTATTTTTTCGTTCTTGATATTTAACACGATGAGCATGGAAAGGATGTATTGAAAAAAACTTTGAAAATGAAGAGAATTGGTATACAATTTTTGAATGAGTGAGTAAGAAAAAATAGAGTGAAATGGTTGATATTTGTTCTAAAAAAAAATGAATGAAGGAATCAACGGTTGCGCTACACTGCGTCAGAATGAAAAATAGAGTGAAATGGTTCATATTTGTTCGAAAAATGGTAAAATTATTGACTCGAAAAATTATTTTAAGGAGCGGAAAAAGGTCTCAAAAATGAAGGAAATTATCGCTTGCGCTAGATTGCGCCAGAACAAAGAGTTCATATTTACTCGCAATGAGTCATCCCCCCCCCTGAAATTCCATAATGAATAAACATTAAAGTAATTCATTTATTACCGATCAATTGTACAGGTACTAGAGTGACGAATTCGTCGCCTCATAAGACGACATAGGTATAAGCTTCATAATTGGTAACGCTCTACGTATGCTATAGAGTGACGGATTCGTCGCTCCATAAGACCAATGTGTATGAGAGAGAACATCAGTACAGTACCTAACCAGTCTACATGCAATACATAGTAATTATCATTTACAGGTAATAGAGTGACGGATTCGTCACTCCATAAAGTTTCGTACCGCTCTACGTATGATATAGAGTGAAGGATTCGTAGTCTCATAAGAGACCGTGTTAATCCAGTGACGGATATGAGAGAGAGAAAGGATGAGAACCTACCTTTGCAAAAATTATCTTCAAATACCTAAAAAAATTGCTTCAAAATGACTTTAAATTTTAATAAAAAGAGAAAAACGATAGAAATTTGATACAAAAGTTGTAAAATTTTCGAACCAGTGGAGAAGAAAATTATTCATATTCGATTTAAAAATAGTAAAATATTCAGTGCAGAAATTATAGGATTTTCAAGAATTTTTGGGGTTTGTTAGAAACGCTGAAAAATAAGAGAAATTAGCCTCTGAGCTTGACTGCGCTAGAACTTAAAAGATTTTTAAAATTCAATGAAAAATCAGAGAAATTGACCGCAAAATGAGAGAAATTATTCCCTACGCTTCTTCTTAAGGTTTCTAAAATTCAATGAAAAATCAGAGAAATTAGCCCCAAAATGAGAGAAATTGCTCCCTGCGCTTCTTTTTGGGATTTTTGAAATTCAATGAAAAATCAGAGAAATTAGCCCCAAAATAAGAGAAATTATTCCCTACGCTTCTTCTTAAGGTTTCTAAAATTCAATGAAAAATCAGAGAAATTAGCCCCAAAATAAGAGAAATTATTCCCTACGCTTCTTCTTAAGGTTTCTAAAATTCAATGAAAAATCTGAGAAATTAGCCCCTGCGCCATACTGCGCCAGAAGGAATATCTTATATCTACTCACAATACTGGGTATTCGAATTACACCGGGTGCTCCGCCGGTACACACGAATTTCTATGGCATCTCGAAAATAAACCGTTTTGAATTTTTGTGGACGGAACACGTAAGTGGTTAACATTCTCCCGATGACCGCGTACTTATCACATTTAAATTACGACCGTTTGTGCAAGCGAAGCGTTCATGAATAAAAACCATCCGAAAGAAACCCCACGACAACGTTGATTTAGAAAAGAACACATTTTTTAGAAAAACAAATATTACCCTCATATTGAGCTTAAATTACGAAGAAAAAAAACGAGACAAAAAAAATGCAAATAGGTACATAACATCACACAAACATATGCGTAATCTAACCGACAAAAAAAATTAAATGGTACTAATTAAGCATATTACGTATAAATTGATACGTCGTATCAAATATACAAACACAATCGTAACTTAAAAACGAGATCTTAGCTCATGAAAAGTATTACAAAAAATAACTCTGTATTTTCGTTCCCGAAATTTTGATAATTCGCTTTGGTCACTAAATCGCGAAGGGTTTTCTTCGCGTAAAACAAAACAATCATACCTCCAACGCGATCCACCTCAGATTTTCCTTTCATTCTAATAACGAATTCAAATTCGGGCGTCGGCGACGTTTATTCATATCTTTAAACTGAATACTTGGTATAACGTAAATTGATTCGTCTGAAAATTGATCAAATTTCATGAAAAAAATCAACCACGTCTCAAAATTACTCGTAATATTTACCATCAGATAACTTATGCACTTCTGTATCTAAATCGTCGAAATAAGGATGACGCATGGCATCGGTAGCCGATGTTCTTTTCTTCGCATCGTACTAAAAGACACAAAATCGAAAAAACATTAGATTTGAGACACAACGAATTCCACGTGTCGGTGAATTCACCTTCAATGAAAAGGCAATTAAATAAGTAGCTTGAAATTTTCCACTAATATTAAACCTACCAATAAAAATTTCTCTAACAAATCAACGGCAGTTTGATCTAATCGAGGAACTTTCGACCACAACGATTCCTTAACGTATTTCGGAAACGTCGACGGTATTTCGAGCTGAGGCCAACAGTCTTTCGGTGGTGTACCCAATACGCTAAATATTAATCGTAACTGATCCTCGACCGAGGAACCGGGAAATAACGGCCTACCGTTGACCATTTCGTAGAAAATGCATCCAACGCCCCTGCAAAAAGTTTCGATTAATTTCTCGATTAATACATAAGTTCGTAATTATGACAACTTACCACATATCAATCTGAGTTGAATACTGTCTACTGCCCAATAAAACATCGGGCGGTCTGTACCACAGTGTTACAACCTCGTTTGAGTACGTATTCGTTGGCACTGATTTGGCTCGAGCTAAACCGAAATCTCCGAGCTGTAAAATATCGTGCAATTAAAACCCAACATTTGGCTAAATCACCTCCCTCGATCTACCTTTAATTCGCCTTTATCGTTGATTAATAAATTCTGCGGTTTTAAATCTCTATGTAAGATTCGTCTTCTATGGCAATAAGCTAATCCTCTCAATAGCTGAAATAGGAACAACTGAAACAGAACGTATGATTCATGAATTCCAATCTTCGTTACGACCTCGTGGAATAAAAATATCGATGTATTTTACGGCCTTTTCAATGTCTCTCATTTTTCAAGGGAAAATACGTAGGTTTCGTAATCGGAGAAATACGACAAATATAGGTTATCTTTTCTTTCCTCTTTCCCTTTCGTCATGTTTGAGTTGATAATTCGAAAACATGTGTGTGAAATTTTTCGTAAATAAATTTCGGCGACCTTCTGAATGGGAAGCGATGACGGTCAAAGAGGAGGGAGGACAGGTGCATTTGAATTGGGTTCGTAAACGAGAAAGGAGTGATTAAAAACTTGTAAAATTTTAACTAACAATGTTGTCGATAATTTCGCAAGAAAAAAATTTGCAAAGCTTTGTCGTAAATGTTTTCGTTTTCTCATGAATAATTTTGTCCGATTTGTACACGGTGTTCAATAAATCTCGACTCATAGAGCATTTTTGTGCTACATTTAGATTGGCGATACTGCATTACTCGAAAATGTAAAATTTTTTCATCGAGAACAAAATATACATTAGGTTTAGTTTCGGTTTCAAATTTTCAAGGTCATCAATTTTGGTTTATTCAAAATTTCAGTAGTCAAACATCAATTACACGTTCGTCGTAGAAAATTAAACAGAGTTGAACAATTCCTATAATTTTATGAATTAGAAATGTTAAATCTTTTATAATTTGCGTATGATGGAAATTTGATATTCGTAATAGTTTAGAAGCACTCCCCTCCTTCCTTCTTACACCTTCTTCGTGCGGAAATACGATAATTATAAATGTGATATGACAGTCGATAGATAATTCCTTTCATAAACAGTTTTGTGCAAAAAAACAACCGTTCTTTCGCGTTGCTTTCTTTTCCTGAATAAATACGCTCAAAATATCAAAAAGAACAGGTGCATAAAAAATAACCACCCCCCTCCCGGAATTCTCACGCTTTATTACTTTAAGATGTCATTTTCAGGGAATCTAACAAGTAGCAAAAGTAGTGAATTTTGTCAAAAAGTAGTGTAAAAATGAAAAACCTCAAAGACGTGAAATATTTTTGAAAAAATTATTCAAAAATTGCTCATTTTCGATAAGTGACTGGCAATTTTTTATGAATCGGCAGCACTGTCGAGATATTTGACGTAATACGTATATATTTTTTTAAATTAAGCATAAATAATGCAATTATTTTTTTATAATTTTAATTTGATTTTTTTTTCAACTACAAATTTTCCTTTAACCTAAAATTTGACTTCGTTGATGCGGATAGGGGAGGGGAGGGAGCGGGTAGAATTGAGAGAAATTTTGGAAAATTTGGAAAAAAGGTGATAAAAAAGTAGTGATTTTTCAAAGAAAAAATCCGTTAGATACCCTGATCTATTACATCCTTCCTCTTAGATCAGCATCCTTCCCAATTTCATTCAATTTTCTTATTTTGTTACAAAATCTTATTTTTTGAGTACAATACATAAATAAATGTTGGAGAAGTGTGGGGTGGAGACGAGGGGAAGCTATAATTATAAAAATTTTTTAATTTCTTTTTATTTATATAATGTAAACAAAAAATAGAGAATAAATATTAGTGAATTTTCCACCCTTTCCCCCTCAAACTGTTGTTTTTTTTTAGAAGTAAATAAAGCTGGAGGGTAAAATAAGGGACAGAATTTTGGAATATGCCAAAAATTTCATGATTTTGAAAAATAATTCATTGCAAAACACATGCTACATTTTCGAGTAACTTTTTCTAGTACATTTTCACCTCTAAAATCAGTTTTTGGGCTGCACGAGTATCTTCGTGAGAATTGATTTCATGAAAAAAATCAATCGTCTAGTTCAAAATTAAAGCTCGGGGAATTTTCCACAAAAGGGCTTAAAATCCAATTAACTTGCCACGTGTTTGCTCTTCACGTGTCATTGAGTTATATCTTTTGGTGAATTTTTTGAAATAAAATTCCACTAAATAAATTTTATTGTTTCTGACTCAGCGAAAACTGGTTTTATCGGAAAAATAGGTCAGATGGAAATCGAAGTTCACTAAGTTCAGTATATAATTTGCTGAGAAAAATTCAACTTGCTGGTTTACTTGAAAATCAACATTGTCGAAGTTCACAGGATTGGTTATTTTTCGGGGTTTAGTCACTTAGCATGCGGCTATTTTCTTCCTAAACAAAATTCAATTCCGCATAAAAAAATAACTCAATTTTCTGACAAGTAATAGCCCCAAGGCTCCGGAAACTTCTTCGCTTTCTTTGCACTCTCGACCGTCCGAGTTAATTTCACGTTGACAACATACCACCATTTTGAAATTTCTCCGAAGTACACAACGAACGCATTCAAAACGCGTACACGTAATTTAGAAAACATCACGTTATCACGTAATTCGTCATACGAACGAATTAAATCTAATCCGAGAGCCCGAGTCGGTTATTTATTAATTAACTCTACGTCGCAGCTCTCGCGCAACACTTCAACGATATTTCGCATTTTATTTCCGCTCGATTCGCTATCCTGTACAAATCCTCGTGCACGTGGCTCTTAAACACGAGTACGCCAAAACCCATCGTGAGAAAATTTCGCGGATACTTGGCGTGTACCTCTACCTATTCGCTGGGCCATGTAACCGACACTCGTCGTTTAGTGGCTTCCGCGTCGATGAATCTCGTACATTCTCGTATTACGTTTGCTACGTTTGCTAAAATCATCTTACGCTTCCCTTTGGCTCGCAGAAGACCGTAAAAATCCATCTTTATTCCTTCATTACTTTCAATTACGTAATACGTACTTTAACATTATACAAATTTATCACGTTCTCATCGTCCATGTATTGTTTCAAGTCTCTATCCAAATATTCGAATACAAGCGTAAGTGATTTCTCCGTGTGGATAATATCATGTAAGGTAACTGAAATGAGAAAAAATCACGCATCAAACACTTCCTATTTAAATAAATCCGCGTATTACCGAAGCATTTCCAACGTACCGATATTCGCATGCCTTAATTCTTTCAACAACGACACTTCTCTGATGGCTGTACAAGGAGCTCCTTCTTCGTGCTCTAAAAGTATTTCCTTCAGCGCGACGAGCTTATCGGTCAGTCGTGATTTACCTTTATATACGGTCGCGTATGTACCCTAGAAAAAAAAATGCAAAATATTTAATTCTATGCTTCATCAGTGTTACACGATTCGATGACGATGAAACGAAAACCGGTGCTCGATTTTTCCACCTATTTATACAAAGTACTTTATTATTAATACGCTTTTAATTACGAACACGAAGCTCGACGAGGCTGTTAACGTGTTCTTTTTTTGTACTTTCGATAAACTCGATGCTTTTCATTATTCGTTTGTCTATTTCGTATCATGTTTTTTTTTTTTAGTTTTATTTTTTCACGAGAACTGTATAAAAAAGGAAGTGGCCTATAAATCGTTTAGATTGCATTATGATTTCTACGCCATTAATGGACTTATTTGGTTTAAAACATAATGTCAATTTAAACATTTACCGACAAACCTTGAGTATTTTTGTCAAGAATTTCGAGAAACCTCTAAATTAATTTTTTTTAAATTTTATTCAAAAGTTGACCTACATTTTTGAAATAAGTTTTTTTTTCGTATAAGAACCTCCTCCCCCTCCACCCGACGTATTCATTGTTATTAACTAATAAAAAAAAACTATTATGCGCCCATTTCACCGATAAATTACGCCGAAAAATGAGAAAAAAACTCCAAAATATTATTCGTATTGAAATTTCCAACCGACCCCTAAACCCCCATCACCGGATTTTAGATAAAAAAAATGAAATCACAAAAAAAAATCCGTTCGATTGTGAGTAGTTTTCAAGGTTCTACATCGGTCTTCACACCATGCCCGATCAATTAAATATCACTTCTTTCCTACGAATGTTCATTTGCAAGAGCACGAAGGAGGGGTGGGGGTAACAATAGAGTTTAGACGATGTTGATGTGAATTATGGACAAATGACACGTTAGGTTAAATCGACAAGTCCAATTTTTCTGTATCGATGACGTCATCACTTTATCAGCAAAAAATTTCAAAGTAACGAGAAAAAAGGGTTCTAACAAACTACGTACATTTTTTGACGAGAACTTTCTCCGAGGCTGTTTTATAGTTTACCAGCATACGAAGCACATAATGACGTCATGTTTAGTTTATAAAGAGGGGGAAGGGGAGAGAGAACGAAATTCGTAATTTCCAGCGTAATTACTTAAATTATGCTTTTGAGGTATGGGTACTATTCTCGTGGTACGATTTTAAAAAATAACAAAAAAATCATAAATAATTTCAAAAAATTAAAATTTTGATTACTTTAGAGCGATTAACAAATCCTTTAAAATTTCATGAGTTGTCCATTATGCAACACCCAAATATAAAACTTGAAAATTCTTCAATAGTCACTCGGCCGATTCAAAAATCTTATCATTTTTTTTACTAAAATTACATAAAAATTAGTTTTCGGTAAAAAAAGGATTAAAAACTGATATTTCTTCTGAAAATTTTCAGCAAATATGAAAAAATGTCCAATTTTAATTTATTGACAAAAATAGTTTTCAATTCGGGTAATTTGTTGTTTCGATTAAAAGCATGGGAAGGAAGAGGGAGGGGAAATTTGTATGAGAAATCATGTATAGCACTTCAAAAGTCTGTCCTTGATTTCAAAAAAAGATTTTTAAAAATGATGGATTTTTGGAATAAATTTTTCATTAAGTGCCTTATAATTACTTAATACCTTTTGATAATTTTTCAAGTTCATAAAATTGAAGTGCTTTGTTAATCATTCAAATTTCGCTTTAATAGCTTTAAAAAAATGAAAAAAAATGTACACTTGAAAATTTAGTATTCAATAATTTTATACTTTTAAAATGGCAACACTGTTGTCTTTTCATTAAAAAAAATTAAATTTTCCAAAATTCTACTTATTCGGAATTTTTTCCTTTCCGTCTGATTCATTTCTAAATTACACCACGACTCCAAGGTCATTGACCGAGATACCATAAAAGTACCCTTATACTTTCTTCCAGCTTTATCGTAATTTATGGAAAATTTCCAAAGTATTAAGTTACTTTTAAACTTGATTTACACGTGTTTCATAATCTCACGGTAATCTTCAACACCCCCCCTCTCCCCACCAACCCTCTCAATATATCTAAATCAACTTACCTGTCCTAATTTACGCAATTTAATGTACGTCTCCGTTCTACCGAATCCGATTTCCGATAATGATTGACGACGAGAAGCTCTACTCAGTGGTGCCGAATATTCAGGGCTTTCTAATTGCTTCGTGATGAAAGACTCTGGTAAATGGAGATCAGTCGGTAGCGAAAGCCGTTTGTTTATATCCTGGAAAATAAATCAATAAAAATAAAATCCGTATTACCAACGTATCGTTTTTTTCTCTCATTTCGGGGATTTTGGAATAGCACGAAAACAAGCTCGAACGGGGTATTTAGCGTAAAAATTTCATCTGTGATTGTCACAAAACTTGTAACAATATTATTCGACATATTGGATTTTTTTGTACACAATACATAAAAATACAATACACACATTTAGCGTATAACTACGTAATAGGTACGTATACATACATGCATTCTTATTATACGTTCGGTATCTATTATATATTTTCTTTTGTCAAGGTGAAACCTCTTTATATACCAATTCGAAGGTACGAGTATATTAAACGATATACCAATTCCCAGTATTACGCACGTGATACTAAAATATCGTTTAAATTATCGATTTTTATACCAGAAGCTAAATTACCATCGCTATGAAGAAAGCCCTGGAATTTTGTTTTTGTTTTTTCTTTTTTCTATCGCGTAGTATTTGTTGTAGAAGTTGGAATGTTGACTTTTTATTTTATACGGAAGAAAATAAAAATTAATATTTATTTTGCATAGAATGACGCAAGTTTTGCATTCCAAAATCGATTTTTTTTTTTTCTTTTTCAAGAGCAAAAATAAAGTCAAGAATTTTGTACAAAACACGACAAAAAATTCCAACAATTTTATTTCAAATTTGAAATATACAATGGAAACTTTTTTACGTCTCGCAGAAAAACAGATGTTTTTGAATTTCAATTTAACATGCAAATTATTGTTGAAAAGTAGGTGGAAAATTATTTAAAAAGTGGGTGGAAAATTCGAAGAATTTTTGAAAAAAGTCAGAATTTACCTCAAAAATAACCCGCAAGAAAGGCCATAAAATTTTTTAAATTAGCATAAATAGATAACAAATTACATAAAATTGGTTCCAGTTTTAATAGGAAGGGGAAGGGGGAAGGGTCATCGGAGATATTTTAAGCAATGTTTTTTTCATTCGGAAAATTTTCGTAGTAGTCAAAAATAATTGAGAAAATGTTCGAAGAAATGGTTAAAATTTGAAAAAAAAAATCAAATCAGATGAAAATATTTGTAACATTTTTTTCATTAGAATTTTCAGAGGATGCCTCAAATTCGATTAATGACACCATACCTAACACTGCAGTGGAAGCAGTGAAAGTAGTGAAAGAGTAATGAATTTTGTCAAAAAGTAGTGCAAGAAAAAAAAACGAAGACGCGAAATATTTTTGAAAAAATTACAAAAATTGTTCGTTTTCGATAAATGACTGGTAATTTTTCATGTATTGGCAACACTGTCAGAATATATGAAATCATATAATTATATTTTTTTTAAACAAGCGTATAATGCGTTCATTTTTTAATAATTTGAATTTAATTTTTTTTAAACACAGATTTTCTCTTAATCTGAAATTTTACCTCGCTGATTGGATAAGAAGGAGGGGGGATATATGAAAATACTAGGTTTTCGAAAATTTGGTAAACAGGTGGTGAAAAAGAAGTGATTTTTCAACAAAAAAAATTCGTTAGATACCTTGCATGACGTCATTCAATTTTTTAAAGAGAAAAAATAAACAGTAACAATGTGACACGAGTCAAGTAAAGATATAATTTCTTAATTTTGAAACAAAATTTGAAATTTATCGATTCAAGTCCTTAAAAAGATAAAAATCAAAAATGAACTTCGACTCTTGAAATGACAGATTTTACAAATTCAAGTGTATTATTTTTTTTACTTTACTCATCTGACAGAAAGATTAATAAATTTCACGTTTCGAAAATTAAACGACGTAACGCCCCTTTTTATTGCAAAAACAATACAACCTCAGAAAAAAAAACATTCGTCAACCCGAAAACCTCTACATAGCCAAAATTAAAGGAGTAGGAGACATAAAAATGAAATAAAAATGAATCCTCTCGTTTCGTTTCTTCGATTAAAAAGTTTTTCATTTTGACAAAGAAAGTAATGAAAGCAACAAAAAGAAATTTCTCAGTAACGTTTAAAAAATCAACAATAAAAAGACATCTAAAAACAAAACGTAAAATCTCCTAATCCTCACAACCTTCGAATTTACCATTTAATCTGCACTAATTACTCGGTAATTTCGACGACGCTACATTTTCTACATAAAAAACCATCACCACCGCCAACTACCCAAAAAAAGATCCCCTCCTATTCGTCGCTCTACGTTCGAACCCTCGAGTCTCCATTTCGGACGCCGGCTGCTCAGCGTGGCGCAGCATCGCGATGGCGCGGCGTATTTTTCTAAAAATATGAACGCCATTCTTCATCATTACCTCTTTCTCTTTGGTTATCGTACTCGTTATATTCTATTTTAACATTTATATGCGACACTTATTCGCTTGCACTTTTTATGATACGTGTTTCGAACGAATTGACGAATCGAGAGTGTGCCCAGCTGCTCTAGGAATGAATCGACGTTTTTTTTATCTGTTTTTTTCATGTTGAATGTCGATCGTATGCACTTTTTGAAATCTTTTATCAAAGAGTTCTTATAAATTTACGTAGTTCTTGATCGTTAGCAAAACGCTTGAAATGTACTTGACAAGTCCAAGGTTTTCGATGATAACGAAAAAAAAACAAACGAAAAAAATGACAAAATATGTACACAAGTTATGAAGCTACATGTATTTACCATTAATTAACAACCACCGATTTAGATGACGAATGAGATAATTAATTTGCTTTCTTTTCTCTCATCAACAACAACCTCTGACACTTAAATCCCTTCGTCATATCGCACTAATTAGTCAAGTCGGATTCCCATGGGGAAAAAAAAGGCCGTTCAGGAAGAAGAGCGATTCAAGTTGACATTTTTTTCGAACTTTTTCAATTTGTAAAATTCGTGTTAGTGTTCTGGAGAACACCCCTTCACCCTTCCTGGTATATTAATGGCCGAAAAAAATTTTCACCTGGAAGAGTTTTTTTTTGATAACTTTTTATACAACTTGGATCATTATGGAAATTTTTTTTAAATATCTCGCTCCTAAAATTTGAATACTGTTCGTTATCATAATAAACGGCACAAATTTGTTTTTTTTTTCGTGACGTCATTTCCGCCAAAGTAATAATCTCAATATTTTGCTGATCCTTATTCACAAAAGGACTCCAACAAGGTGTAATTTAGCGAATTGTACGTAAATAACAAACATATAAAATTTGTAATATTTTCGTAAAAATGTTGCAATATTTGCGGAAAATTAGTTACATGAGTTTCCCAATAACGAAGTGCTTTCCCTCCTGCAAAAAAAATCGTTTTTTTTTACAAAGAGGCGAGAAGTTTAACTCAAAAACTTGAGAAACTACGAAAAAAATGATGAAACAAAAAATATATCGCTTCTAATTTTGAACAGCTTTCGTATGAACAATTTTGCCATGAAGTCAACTTCTCCTCCTAACCTTCCATCCCCTCTTCCTCAAGAAATGCTTTGATGTACTAAACAAAAATTAGCGAATTAATTTTTTTTTTCAATTAATTACATATTAATTTTTTCTATTATTCATATTTTTTATGAAATCAAAAAATATCTTCAAAATAATAGAATCAGATAACAGGTAAAATTCAAATTCAAAGCTTGCGATTAAAATTATACAAATATGGAGTAGGGATTTCAACAGCAAAAGGCATTAATCGTCAAATACATTTTTTCTCGCATTTAATCAATAGCACAGAAACCTTTACATGTTTCAATATTCAACTCTCGCCAAATCCCAACCCAAGTTTCAAAATCGTTCGATACGTTGAAAATTACATCACCCAAACTCCTCCGCAGCTCCCTTCTCGCGACTCTTGAAGCCAAATTTAATCGCGAATTTAATCCCATCGAGGGGTACCGAAGTACGCCCTTTTTCGTCGTATCTACCACGATAAATTCTTAATACCATTACGGTCGTTAATTCTCTGTAATTTCTCGCCTCCTCGTCTCCATCACGTTCACGACTCCTTTATCTCGTTCGTCATCAGATAACCTAGTATGCTTCTTAATTTACATCCACTGCGTATACATCGTTATCTGCGATACCACCACGAACACACCTAATGTCACCTTATACGCTCGAATCCGGGGGCCCGTATTTTCGATCCAGCATCCTGCTTCGGATTGAACCCAAATATTGGAATTTTTTCATCGTCGTTTATATTAACAAAGCACAAATAACTCCATCGTTTGATAAAAATAACACCAAAAAAACTGTAAACTTGAGGAAATATTGTGTTAGCATCTGCGAGACGTGAGCACGAGGAGGGTGGAGGGGCGAAACACGCGTCAATGTTAACGACGCGACTTCGAATTACGAAATTTTCACTCCCTTTGCCTCGGAATCATTCGACGATAAAATTTATTTCACGCTTGTTTTTTCACACATACACGATTTTTCGCTCGTGTGCGTGTATTTTTTTCCATCGGCGTCGTTAATGGTTTAATTTTCATTTCGAAATTAATATTCGTGTTTGGCCGAGACGACCGCGAGTTCGAGTTGTACCTTCGTATCGATATCTATTTTTAGATTTTTTCTCATTTTTTTACGCTACATTAAATTTATTAATTTTTCCTCGAAAAAAAAAACATCCTACGAATACCTTTGTTTTCTCTCACATCGATAACGAATCAAAGGAGTAACTTCGTATACACCCTGTACTTCGATCATCGATAACATGTTATCCGTGTTACAAAATACACCGAACGAAGGTCGCCATCGCAGCTCATCTCTAAACGAGAAAAATTTTCCTTTTGAAAAAAAAAGAACACGTAATCCGTCCCACGTACCGAGATTTACTTTCATTTGTACGCGACGACGATGACGTTACAAACCGATGTCCTTTTTCGAAATACAGTCGTTTATTACGAGCACACGCTTGTATTCCGCCCGTGGTATCGTTCCAAGGTTCCTTCGTCTTATTTACCCAATTTGGAAAGTTTCAAAATGTTAAACCGATTACGAAGCTGGTAAAGTCTGCATTGACAATTTTTATCATCGTCGCGAAATAAATTACATGATTTCATTTTCTCGCTCTCGTATCATCCTTTTTTCCAATTTTCTCTCAGCGAAGGGTAAATTGTCGCGTCCTTGTATGCAACTTTTCTCAAAGGCACATCTTACGATTTTTTTTCAACCGTTGTTCTTCGTCAAAGAAATCTACCCAATTTAAAAATTATTCACCCTTATCGAACAATTCAAAAATAAAAATTACATAGACGCGACGAGATTAAAAAATGAGTAAAATTTAACGGTAATTATAACCAGTTAAACCGGTTTATAAATACTACAATCGGTTTTGTTAACAAATTGAACGAAACGAAGAAGATAAAATAAATATGATTATTCGTAAATAAACGCGTATTTTAGAGTTATTCCATTATTTCATCAACAAACCAGTTCACCTATTTACCTGTTAACCAGTAGGTAAACATACTAACTGGTTTGCAAATTGTTTACTGGTTTATCAGCAAATTATTCTTTTTGTTTATCTATTCGCGTACGAAAAATATTTACATATTTGTCGACAAATATACGTGCATTCGATTGTATATTTATCAGTTTGTGGTTTTTTTTTATCATTTTGAGTTATTTTTACTTCCTTCGAGGAGAATTAATTTTTTAGTCGAGAATTTTAAATTATTTTCAGATTCGAATCTATTTTAAAAATTCATCTTTGTGTATGCGTTTGAATATTTATGGTTTTGTGAATAAATCGCGGCTATTTGGGGTAACTTTGAACATGCGGGGTTACTTTGAATGCCCAAGTATACCTTCAAGGTTGTTCGTGGAAACTGAAAAAACCAGCTCATCGAATGTAGATTCGCTGAAAATTGTCTTTCAAAGTAGCCTCGTATGGATTTTTTTCATTAGTTTCCTAATGACGTAATTTCTAATCATTTTAGCAGAATTTTTGAGAAAAAATGCTCAGTTTTTAAACGAAAGCAGGTCTAGTTGGACTAGGAATGGGCAATCGATTCGAAAAAGATGACCGTTCACGAATAATTCATTCGAAAATAGTCATTCGTTCGTGAACGATTTCTTTTGAAATGCTCCATTAAAAGATAACACAAAAAAACGAGTAGAGATAGAGAAGGGGTCAGAGGTGGCAAAATTGGACTCGATCCTCGATAAAAACAATTTTCAGGTTTTTTTGTTGCCTTTTAAGATACAAAAAAAAGTTTTAACCAACTGATTCAATCACTGATTCGAAAAACCAACGTAAAAATCAATGCAGTCGTTCGCGCACGATTCATTTGCCACTTTTGCAAACAATCACCTCGAAATTGTAATCTTTTGAGCGATTAAAATCGTAAAAAATTCATCATAAATTAAAAATAACGCTTTGGAATGAACCAGTGTTACCATTACGAGTTCGATAAACATCAAAGTGAAAAAAAAACATGAAATATCGAGAAAATTAATTTAAAAAACCGATAATCTTCGCCATCGCTTCACGTGAATAAAACATGAGTGGAATAAAATTAAAAAATAACTTTTTTAATAAAAAACATCTCAAAACGACCATTAAACTTCGAGATAATTTCGAAATTCAAAAACGCCATTTCTTCGATAACGTTCACTTACTTTGTAACGAGACATAACGAATTTTCATTTGTTGAAAAAAAAAATCAAAAACTCATTCTCGCGCAAAATATCCTTCGAAGTGTTGCGAAACGGTCTCAAAATTGTATTAAAATTGAAATAAATTCGTTTGCGATGAATTTTAACGACCCTCGCAGAAGTGCTCGTTGAACGTTCATGTCTTATCTTTAAAGTGGATAAACAATGGGAGACTATTTTTATTGAAACTTATCTCGAGATGCTTCGCAGACTCGGTCGATTAGAATATGTAAATTTCTTTTTTCGTCGGAATCGTCGATATATTAAACGATCACGAAGAAATATTCTAGAATTTTTTCGCGGCCATTTCTACGGCGGTAAATATTTCGATTATTTTAACAATATTCGAATCGTGATGTTTTTCGTTGTAGTTTCAATACAAAGAGCTGTAAATTTTTTTGCCAAGATATAACAAACGATAAATTTACGACAAATGTTACATATCGCGTTCTCACGAACGATGTGAAGACTGCTTAATCATATTGAAAATATTCGCGTTTGACGTATTTTCCAATGACGGAAAACACTATTACAATAAAAATTCGCGCTCGAATTCGTTTTCTGCAATAACGACGCCATCGATCGATGATTCAGTATACTCGATGAAAATCGAAATCGCATCGACTATGTTAGACGCGTCACAATGCAAGGAAAACAGGCGCAAAAATTCCCACTGTATTAACATAATTATCATACAAACGTGCCCGTAAAATACGTACGTACCAGGATTACTGATTTATCTACCATTAGCTATTAAGTTTGAGGAAAATTTTTCGATTTTAATTCAACGCACACCGAATATATGAAATTGTTAATACGGCGATTAAATTAAAAATGGCATCTCTTGGCGGTTGCAAACTTGCAGGACGATTAATATAGTCGATTTTAAAATCTATAACCCGAGTAATTGACCCCATTTATATCGTAATTTAAGATAATGGAGTTGATATAAAATAACGAAGGCCAATCGATATATTTCACAGTGTAACATTCTAACATTAACGTAACCAGTTTAATTGCTTCTTTCCGAACTTCTCTTTTTATAAAAACAAAAGTATCATTTAACGGACGCTAATTGTATCACAACAATTAAACAAATTACCCAATTAGGTGTATGAGAATTGAAAGCAATAGCAGCAAAAAAATGCAAATGTAAGTCGTAGAATTTATAATAACGAAAGTAAATTCGAGTTTACTTTCACTGAAAAATGATACAAAAATACACTCACTTCTGCTATCCTTTTAGATTTATTACGTAATTTCACTGGAGACATTTTTATTTCGGCGGTTTCCTCATTTTCCGGAGTGGTAGCGTTATTCAAAGCGGGATTTTCGTGAAGTACACCTGCGCGAAAAAAAAAAATAAATAGACCAAGTGTGAATCATACTGCAATATAAAAACCTATATGCATGAACCTACGCAGCGACGTTGATCAAATAATACAAAAAATTGTGTAAACAAACGAGAAAAATAAAGAATAACGATTAACATTAACAATGATACGAATTTCACACCATTGACTAATCAATTATGTTAATTAAAGTATATTTAGCGTTACTTACCAAGAGTTAAGTTCTTGTTACTTTTCATGGCACTTTTTTTTCTGCGTTCGCTCAAAGCCGTAAACCAACTGGTAATTTTGTGACTACTGTTGTGAGTGAATGATGTAAATGTATGGCTCTTGTGCAGATTAAACGTTTTAATATCGGTTGAATTTTTCTCCATTTTAACTGTTGAATGTTTTGACGAAACCACTTCAAAAGTAAAGCACTAAAAACATCGTGTAAACGGACTTCATTACTACGGTGATCGATTGAAGATTAAAAATGAATGTAATTGATGAATTTTTACATTATGATTCACGAAACAATATTAATAATGTGTTGAACATTTACTCGGAATTAACTTATCATGAATAACGACTTGTCGTGATAAAAACTTTTATTCATAATTATAGGAATTTTTAGCACGGCAGGTATCGAAAAACAAAGAAAGAGCCGTTCGATAAATTACTTATCTTTAAAAATTCACGACGATCGTTTCGAACAAAAATGTTAATACCTAAACGTACGATCATGTCATCGAAAATGATTCGAGTAAATAAAAAGCGACGTAGTTGGAGTGGGGTAATTTAATACGTATTATCTGAAGAAACACCATACTTACAAATATTTAAAACAATTATTCAAATTATTAAATCATTGAAAGAATATTCTACATTTTACTTTTCACATTGCAACTACACCACACAATCAAAACTGAATTTAATTTATTTGTGGACAAAATTCACTTTATATCAAAACACACAGATCAAAAATATCAAATGAGTAAACGAATAGTGTAAACAATGAAATCGTTATATCATCTGTGATTATGAAGGTTTTCACAGTGTTGCCATAGTTACCGTATGAAATTAAAGTTCCCATGATTTAATGATGAATTCCAATTATTTCGGATTTTATTAAATTTTACGGTGAGAAATTATTTTAAATTGGAACTATATTCAATTATTAGTATTATATATGAAACTTCATCTCATCTTAAAAAGTGAATTTCATTTACTTCATTTGAATATTTCATTTTTATCAATCAACTATTTTGATTTTTCGATTTGAAGGTAACCTTGATATTTTTACGATTAATTTTGGCGAAAAAGAAAAAACAAATTTGAAATTTTCTAATGGAAAAACATTTGTGAAAATCAAAAAATTTTCTTCTCTTTGCGATAAAAACTCGTTCATTATTGCTACGACAGTTTTATTATAATTTGATTGTAATATAGTATTTATATGAATTGTATGCTTGAGTGGTCATAAAGTTCATACATTTGAAGTGTAAGTATCAAGTAAAGTAACAAGTTCATGTGTTTTTCTTGGATAAAGTTGCTTATTAAATTCACCATTTTGAAGTGATTTTCTCCGAATACAGTTTCTTATACAATGGAAGTTTCTTAACATACCTTCTCAAGTAAGTAAATACAAGAGATAAATCATAAAAGTAATTTTGTCAACTTATCACTTGTTGCCCCATCATACGAGCTATACGTATACGCTGATTACAGGTGATGAAACTCCTACATCAATGTGTTTCATAAAGAATTGCAAAGAAGTTGGTTTGTTTCAAGACTTACAAAATAATTCGTTCGAGGAAACATTTAGAAATTGTGTTCAAGCGAAGCGCAATAGTGAAACGTTACCAGTAAGCTATTTCAAGTAGTTTACTGGTGTGGTTGTTATAAAACAAAAGATGTTTTTTAGGAAACATTATCGAAATGTGTCAACGCTGGTATGCTAGATACACCTCGAGTTGTTCCCAATTCTTAATGGATTGAACATTACCAAATTTCATGTAAGTTTTCCGTCTTAGTTGTGTTAAATCTTGATGAGGAAATGTATCGATGATATTTGTTATTTTACAGATCCAATAACTGAAGACGAAAACGATGAAATTAATTCGAATGACTACTTGATTGAGTTCATGTTACTTGACGAAAATAATTTACATGAGTAATTAACGATTATCATATTACAGATATAATCGTAATATTGTATTCTATTTTTTTTTAATTACCTCTAGGAAGAGTGAAAAACAACACGAAAATACGTACATCGTTGGTACTAAACATAGAAATTAACAAAATTTAAAATGATTTGAACCCGTGAAAGAAGATTGTTTTTGTTATTTGTTAAAAAATTTGATGTCTACTGTTTCTAAAGGCAACAACACTAAGTGATGATCAGTCCCTAAACAGGTAACTTTAAAGAAGATTTGTATTTTATTACGTTTTTCTGTCGATGTTTTAATTAAAGTTGAGTATACTGCTTCTTCAACAGGAGTGCCCGATAATGTTGTGGATTATGGAAAAAGAAGTTGATATAATAATTGAAACAAGATGCTGAGTTTGTGTATGATGAATATAAATACCTGGGTTAAAAAATTGTTTTGTTAAAAGCGGAAGTACCTCGTTTAAAAATTTTACTACTGGCCCATAAAAATTGTCCAGTTACTTTGGCTATGTATCTAGGTACAGTCTGTAGTATTTATTCAAAATGTCTTTTAAATTGTGAATTTCCTTTGACCTCGTTTCAAAACATCTGATGTATCAAACATTTTGCGAAAACAAACACCTCGAAGACCACTCTATGTGCTTTTATTTCAATGGAATGCGGAAATTCCATATTTCGGATTCTAAAATAGATTGAAGTAAAAAAATTATATTAAATTCTCAAAACATATCTTCCCCGACGATAATACTCCAGTTGAATTATTACCTATTTTGCAAGATATTGATAAAAATAATCAATGAAAATTCAAATATTTGCTAGTAATTCCGATTCCGATGATAATTCTTCTAATGTTTTGAAAGTATCTAATTTCTTATAATCAGAGCATACCAAATATGAGTGAATTTTAACTTATGAACTAATCATATTAATTGTTATTTGATTATTATTGACATTTTATGTATTAAAGTCAATTTTTTTGTTTTCTAATGCGTTGCGATTTTTTTGCCCATTTTAATAATCAAGCATAAACCCTGCTATACTTCGATATTCCCCGTTAGGTCTGATTAAATTTTGGTATGCGGTTTGATGGTAATTTGTTGCAATTCGATGTTATATCAAATGCTTGACTTGTTGTGGTGAGTTTTTCATCGTTATTGCACTTTGTATCGAAAAATCTGAATTTTGCCTCCAATTTAATTCAACTGTTATATTTAGCTCGTTTAACTGTGATCTTGATTTAGCAAATTATATTTGTTATTAATGTTATGATTGGTTTTTTATTTTATTTAGTTGGTGCCTATTTCACGTGTAATTTTTTAGACCAAGTAAATATCTTTTTTTTTGATAGTTCATTCGTTACGTTTTTTTTTTGTTTTCCTCGAATTTTTCTGGTGTTGTTGGTATTTAGAAGCTGGTTTTTATGGAATCGGAGGTTAAATTTAAATCCAACATTGAACAATAATTCTGAATTATTGTAGGTATGATTTATATTGCTTTTAGTCATTTTTGCTAGATAATTCAAAAAAAATTTGATAAGTTGATTAGATGGCGTAATTATTTCGTTATTATCTTCGTATACAGTTGTTCAAATGGTTTAGATTTTTATTCGAATATTGATGAAACGTAAAGAATTGATATTTCAGTTTTAATGGATGTTTTATTTCTTTTTATTGTATGGTAGTAACGAAGCATCAGGGTCTTTCTTAAATGGCCTTGTACTTACCAAAATTATTAATTTTTTTCTTGATAAGTAAATCTGAATATTTCTAGTTTTTCGGGGCTTGATTTTAATTCTCTTGAAATTGAACGAGTCTTCAAGACCGAGTATTTGTGAAACACGTATAACTTTTTTGTGACTTCTGCGTTAAAAATACTTGAAGATAATTTTGGTGACTAGATTAAGGTTACGTGGAATATTAGAAACGTTGTAGTTGGCCTATTGAAGCATTTCCATGCTTAATTGAGGTATTAATTTGGTATTATTTCACGCTGGTGATTGTCGCGTTTACGATTGAAACGTGATCTTTGGAACCGGTCACTTCGGGGTTATCGGTACTTGACCACACCGTAGGAAATTCCCTGATTGGCCAAAGATGGAAATTATGTTAGTAGGTAATCGTATTTTGGATAATTTCAGCCTGTATCAGAAATTATAGCTTGACATTCGTTGCATGCATCTTTGTCTCGTGAATCTGTAAAAACGCCTGCAGAAACATTGCAGTGAAATGGTATGCGTGTAATTTTGATTTTTGAATGGATTCGTATTCGAAATGACATTAGTGGAATGATAAACGCTGACAGCGATTGGGAAATTTGCTAAAAGAAGATGTTTCAATTAAATACATTGTTTGATGGATATAAGGTTGAAAAAAATCATACACGGAGAGAAATTGATTATATAGTCGGAGAGACTAATAGAAAAAACGAGGCCGCCGGGCTGACATGTGTGTGGTATCTGACAAACACCTCGCGGTAATGTTAATATCAGTATTATTATTATCATCTTACCGTGAAACGGTTCAATTGTCATGTGAAGCCTCTCAGCCGGGTGGGTAATGGTTAAATGCAAGAATAGCGGTAAGGAGAGGAAACGCACACTTCTTCGGTTAGATGGCGGCTAAGTAACGGGAATTAGGAATCCAGATTCTTTAATGGTCGATGGTGCGCTGCTCGTATGTCGGCATCGTATATAACACGTAAATCTCGTATCGCAATATCGATATATATTTTATATAATTTACAATTTTAGTTATGTAGCTTCACATCGGTCATCTGTGTACCTTGATGACCTACTGAGAGCTTATACCGATGCAAGTGCTACGGCGTTCTTCGCATCATGCGAAAGTAAAAGTGGTTGATCGAAAATTTGTGTGGGTGAGAAGAATCGGGTCAGAAGTTGCTCAGATTTATTCACGTACGACATTCATGCGACAACATGAGATTTTTCTTATGTTATTACTGCGATATGAAAAATTTCGAAGACGCAGAAACCACGAGGAGTCATCGTCTTCGGTGTCCTTTCTTTATGCAAATAAGCCAGAATTTTGGAAATAGTGTCCGTGAACTTGGCATTAACACCTTCGTATTTTTCGTGAAAGAACAAAGCTTCTTCGATATCCGAACATAAATCTAAATGGTATTAATGGATTAAGTTGGCCTTGAATGACTTCGTGTACCTGTGACTTGCCTACGCTTCAAAACAACTCAATTACTTTTGACTTATACCATATCCAGATCGTGTTTCGTTTAGTGGTCAACAAGGTGCTATGAACTAGAAAAAAAAAACTAGATCATTGAATCATTTTTAAAATTTACCATTTCAGGAACACGTCCGATACGAAGTTAAAGGCCACTTAACACATGTTCAAGTCATTATGACAATTTCTCGTCGTAACGCGACGTTTAAATCCGACCAAAGTTAACCTTCGAAGGTACTCAATGAATCGAAACATCTCTAATTTTACCAATTAAACAAATTGAAAGTCACAATACGTGCTTCCATTATTTCCATTAAGATACTTAGAACTTACACATAAAGATGAAATAATTTTAAATGAAATTGAACGCATTAGTCGTTGGTGAAGAAATCGAAATGAATTATTTTATAAACGATTAATGCTAAATTAATATGATTTCGTATAATTCATCCCATGGACTCGTATGAACGTGGTTAAGGTGTTTTTAGCAGCACATTAAATATTTATGTTAGCAGGTGTACTCGAGATGGTAAATTGTGTACACGTTTGTAACGGTTGTATTTGCGGAATATAACGTGATTTATTCGCGAACCTTCATCTTTCTTCGTTTTTTTTCCAAATCGAATACGTACAAATTCACGATTAATTTCCACCTCGATCATGACCCAAGTCATAAAACACCAAAGGAATTTCACGAGTAATCGCTTTTTAATGGATGAAATATTTTCTTTGTGATTTCGGTTGTCTCCAGCTGTACTGATTTAATTTGTAAATTTTCAGGTTATCAGTTTTTCATTTTGATAAATGAATTTCAAGAAATCCATACCTCCACCGGTGAAGTGATAAAAGTTATCTTGGATTCTTGGATGCCTGGATGCGCAAACATCAGTTGTATGATTTTTGTCTGAATTTTGTCTTCAAAATAGACATGTCCTTAGCTCAAGGTATTAGTAAAGTAATTAAAATTAACGATCAACATTTCACCTTATCTAAAGTGATGTCTCTTTTCAGTTACGGTGTTGATAAAATTCGACAAATTTTCCATCAAGTAACTCGAATGTCTTTCTATTTGCAGATTATATTCCAGGTCGCATCTGCGGATAGTTTCATCGTTATTAATCAACGATAAGATGCATTAGAACCTTGAAACGTGTGATTGTATTCTTTGTTGAAAACTTGTTGCATGTGAGACTTTGAAAAGACGAAGAATTCGAAGATGCGTTAAATTGCAGGTCTTTCTTTCTATGTAATTTGTTATTTTTAAATTAATAGTGGCGACAAAATGAGGAAGAGGTTTGAGAAAACATTAAAAATCGGTAGCCTTTTTTTATAAACAAAATAAACGAAATATTTGCCGAAGTCTTGTAACAAGTTGCTTGGTTTTATTTATTTTAACAATTTTAACGCATTTATTACATTTACTAGCATCTTTTTCAAAATTTGTCCTTCATTCGGAATACCATTTCAGTTTTTTTCTTAATGTTTAAGTACTTCTCAAAATGTGGTTGAAGATGCTGGGAAGTCATTGATAAGAAATAACTAGTAATTTAAGAAATGACAATATTACACGTTTTTGGTGGTTTTGATATCGTTTTTGTACATTTATTATAATGTATTTGTAATACATTTGCATTGGTAAATTTGCTTATTGTATTATTGATTAGACGTGAAAATTTTGATAAACACTAGATTTCTCTTATCAGCATTAGGTGAATTTTGATAAGTAGAAAAATTAAAATTATTCATTCGTAATTGTTGTATGTACAGGTGCTTAGTATTTATTATGTAAATTCATTTGCTTTTTTATTTGTAGTAAAACCGGTGATTCATTTTACGACCCTTTCGACCAGCGACTTCGTCGTATAGATTTTGAATCAGAACGACATCAAAAAATCATCGAAGTATGTTAAGGAAATTAACGAGTTAGCTGGAAATTACTCATTTGATTCTAATTAAGAAAAATTTCCATTTTCCTCGAAACTTGACCTTTTTTTTGGACAGTGATGACTGATGAGTCTTCTATTTTTTCAAGAGTGACTGTCAAACACCGAAATCGAATTTCAATTTCTAGAAAACGTTCAGGTACGTAATCAAATTCTTACGAAATGTTTTTTCTATTGATGATGAATTTACATGGAAAAAGTATACTTCATTTTTCAGACAAATGACCCCAGCATCTTAATCACAGGTATCAATTTTGGAAACACAAGTCATGTTCGGAAAACTAATCAATTACATCGATACCCGATGAACTATTTTCGTTGTATGTGAATTTCGCATACACACACACAGAATCTTGCGATTGACAACTGGAACGATAATACGCGAAGTAGGCTTACGCATAAATATTCGCATTAGTGGAACAAGATTGTCATGAAATTGTGTAGTTGTCACTTTTCTTTCTGGGTAAAAATAAGAAAGCATTTACAAATTATTATAGACCTTGTAACACTGTATTGATAATGGTTGACAGGTTCGATCGGTATACTTTGATCGTCTCATCCATCAACTTTGGCGAAGTCTACATCGGAAAAAAAACTTATTTCAACAAGGTTACACGTCGGTGGAAAAAGAGGGAAAAATGGGAGTATTTATAAAATATAATTACGTACGTATAAATAATATAATAAATACGTATATTATCGATATCTTGACGAGAAAGGGTGAGAATGTAGTTATCGAACAGGTTTGTAAAAGTTCATTCCCCTCCATGATGCGAACTGGATTCATTGCACGGAGATCGTCTGCCAATAACGAGTCAGCGTCGACCAAAGAAGTAGCGCCGAACACGAAACTCTCCGATAAAGTGTTACTATAATGTGAACAAGCGATCAGCTGACGTGAGATAAGATTTGTATGCGAATACAACAGCGGTGGAAAAAAAAGCGAAAAGAGGAAAAAATCGTCGACGGACCAAAAACTATAAAAAGAGTGAAATAACGAAAGAATAGAAGAGCGAAGAAGCCACTAGCAGTGAAGACTATCACGGAGCATTTACAGATAGACAAAGAATTGCTGGAAGCAATACAGCAGAAATAGCAAAGACATAAGATCGACAACGGGTGAAGGCCAATGCCCATCTTGCATCGGTCGCTGGCCACTTCCTGCAACTATTCGCTAATTACACTTTACTCCGCATATCCTTCGACGTTCGGTTTCCTTCGACAGAAGAATTTCTCATCGTTTCATTCATTTGGTTTCTTTTTCCGTTTGTGATTACGTCGGTACAGTTTTATTTTTTTTGGTATTTTCATCGTTCGGGTTTTCGATCTATAACGGGCATGCGGCTGGTGTTCGATTTATCTAATATTTCGTGTTGTGCTCGCGAGTAAAATTTTTTACCAGTAAAAAAACCACCGTGTTAAACATGTCGGTTAATGTTTCTTACTAAACTCAGACCGGTTTTTAAACTGTAAACAATTCGCACGTGGACTTTGGTCTTCAAAAAATTAAACCGATATTGTCGTAAAAATAAAGGTAAGTGTTCAATTATTTTTATTAGTTTGTCGTATATATTTCGCCGACTACCGGTGTTTTTTTTACAAGCTTTCTATCGTGTTAATGAGGTTTTTATTTCTTTTTTACTTGTCGCTTCGGCGCCTCTACTTTAGAGGTTTTTAATCGTCGCGGGATACTTTATTTTTTGCGAGTTTTTCATCTTTTTATCCCAATTGGATGAAGTGGTTTTTGATAAGAAATATGTTGAAGTCGATGGTGAGGACTATATTGAGAAATTCTTTCGAGATGGTGACCTTTTTTTGCATTTCTTGAAAAGCGTTGTAATTGCAGTTCTCGGATGTATTTTTTTCGATGATTTCGAAAATTGATCAAAAAATCATCCGACTGATTATTTGTGAAAATCTTGAATATAAATTTAGAAAAAAATTAAAAATATGCGAGAAAATAATTTTGCGTGAAAAATCATCTCGTAGGTTTGTATTTCGTAAGAATCAACTTGTTAATGAATTTTTCAACCCATTGAAAATTTTTTCTTTTAACTGGTTTTCTCCTGTCAAAATTGGCTTTTCACATGAACTGTACAAAAACGAAAGAAAATGGCTGATTTTAGCGTCATAATTAGACAAGTTTTTGTGTTAAAATCTCATTTTTACTCGCTGGAATAAAATTTTTAAAATATATTAATAAATTTTAGGGTCATTATAGTCTTTTGCTCAGTTGTCCCAATTTCTAATTATTTTTCTCAACTCTGAAATAACTTCTTGATTTGATTTTTAAAGAAGCCAGTTATAAATCAGCTTGAAAATTCAAAATTTAATTTATTTTTCTGAAACATAAAATAAAGAAAATATTTAAAAAATATTTTTAAATAATAAAAAAAAAGGTTCAAGTTATAACACGTCTTTTATTTTTAATTTTTTTAATCGAATTGATTATTGAAAAAAATTAATTAAAGTAAAGGGGGAAAAAATAACGTTAAATTAAAACACGTCTATTTTTTCACCCAAACAAACGTATAAAATAACGGTGAAGTTGAAATTGCAAAAAGGTGGTATTTTAACTCATCGAAATGTCGACCTAAACACATAATTCTTCACCCGAAGTATCCATTAACCAAGAAACCTAGTAAATGAAACATTCCATCGAGATGATTCATATAAATTTCCACCCCTCTTCCCTTTATCACTCGAATTGACAACTCGAAACCATTTCAAGTTGCATTGCTGCAGCGTGCGAGGAAAAAACCATATCTTTATCGATTAAAAAAATCGACACGATAGCCAGGTATATTGAAAGTAGGTCGATGATGATTATCATATCCTAGTGAATACATTTTTGTAATTTTTTCGTGGCGGGAGTGGTTAGGATATCGACGAACGAGTCTTAGCCCGGTGAAAATATTCGATTTAGGAAATGCACCAACGTAACTGTAAAAATCTCTCGGAACGTCTGCGGTGCGTTGCATTAGGTCATGATTTTTTTCCAAGGGTTTCGACAATTGCCGGGGTCTCGCCGAGAAGAGTTTATTGAACTTGCGATAATTATTCGGCATCAATTAATATGCACTTTTTTCACGGTGGAACGCGATTAGCGCTGCAAATTGTAAACGCTCGATTTAATTATGATTAATTACACGGCCAATGTGTATAGATGATCGTATAGGCAAAAAACTAAAATCTTCGTTTAATTAGTCTACCAGAGGCTATCCGTATACACTGTATAGTAGCGGGCTTAAATTCTTACATCGACATGGGTCTCTCTTCGGCAAAATGGCGTGGCGAAAATCGTCAATTACGTGCTGATGAAGCATGAAATGATAAATTACGCTAATTTGCGGCTCGGACGCGGACGACGGCGCGGAATTACGTGGATGTGTTTTGATTTTTAATACGCCGTTTGCCATTTGTAATCCGCTTGACCTGTCGTGGCCATATGAAATTGTATCGGAAAATACGAGGTCTTTGGACTTGACTGACGAGTTGTGTAATTAATTAAACTTTTTTTTACTTAACGCTACCTTAATAAACGAAGCTTTACGACGAACCTAAATCACTTTTAATTAGACGACGTTAAATCGGACATTGAAAAAGATCTAGAAAGGTTATAATTGTTGAGTTTTTTTTTTACGATACCCAGACGTCTGCGTGAAATGATATTCTTCCGCGATGTAAAATTATATTTCGTCGTTTCCGTTCCTATCCGTGGAAATTTTTCGGATGAGATTTGAATCGTATATGTTTTTATAGTAATTCCTCAATTCCCACGACATTACATCTACGTATAGGGTAACACCGTTATACCAGTTTTTAGATAATATGGGTCATTGTTAATGTCAAGTACCGTTGAAATATTTCATATTCGTCGTTAACTCTACAAACGCTCTAGTAATTAATTCGCAATTTTATTACGAAAAAAATTTCTATAGGGAAATTTTTCACAATGATTCGTTTATCACTAACCCAAATAGTTTATATGTAATAAACAAGAACTGGTTAACCCGCTGCGAACATTGTTACTATTTTCTCCGTTAACTGTTACCTTGAACTTTGATAGGGGGAAAAAGTAAAAAAAAAGATTCTAATACAAGATAAGCGTATATTTCAATTAGTTTACGAGACGATGTAATCGTTTCCGCGCCTCGGTTAATAAGATTACAACCAACGAAGATTCGGTAATCTGAGATGTAATTTTATCACCTTTTCATGCCATCGAGTTGAATTTGTTTCAAATCATTGACTACGGTCATCGTATCCCGAAGTGGCCGACGTAATGTGGTTTTTTTCGCTAGTTTTTAGACGGATTTTCTTTTATAGATGAAAAAAATAATCGGCTATTTGAGCTCGTATTAATTTCCTAGAAGAAGAAATTTTGCTAAACGGTTATTTTTTTACATAGATGCAGTTAACACAGCATCAAATTGGCTTTGAGTTTGTGAGATGAGATGAAATGTTGATGTTTTTTACAACGTACTTCATTCAATGAGAAATGTCATTTTCGCTGGTTCTTTTTTCGTAAGTTTTGGCCCCTTGAAATTTAATATAGATTTATTCAGGAAAATAATCCAGTTCAAAATTGAAGTCCGTTTATTTAAAAAAAAAATGATTCGTGCAAAAAATGGAGTCACTTTTGGTGCATTTGTCTCGTGTGTGAATTGAAAATGAAGTTTTTTCGTATTGGTATTTAAGGGGGGGGAGGGGAGGGGAACAATTTTTTAGTAACGTTTTCAACGAATTGTTTATAACCTTTCTCCCTACCCTCTCCCCAAACAGAATAAAATTGCGTATTTTTGTGATAAAATGTCAAAAATGTAGCCATCTCTTGGCTTGAATAATTCTAAATTAAATTTTTCATATTCTTGAAATTTGAATATTTTTGTGAAGGAAACAATTTCTCCCTCTTTTCCTTCGAAAATATATAAATCCTTGAAAAAGTGCATTGTAATGGTTTTGACAACTATGAATGAATTTTATTGATTCAGCAAGATATTAAGAATAGCCTTTTTATTGCAATTTTCATAAAATTTGCATTTTTTGCGATGATTTAATATTCAATTAATTGTTTTTTTTTTTTTTTCTTTAAAATAGGGACAACGATAGAATGTCTCCAGCGATCAGGAAAAATGTTATGTTGCCAAATTCTGTTATAAATTTTTAAAAGAATTTCAAAGGCAATTTGTTGAAAAACGTTAAATCAGATATGAATATTTTTAGCCGAATTTCCTTTCGTAATTCAGAAAAGAAAATTGAGTTTTTTGTTGAACTCGACGTTTATTTAGAAAAGTACAGGTAAATTTTTTTTTTCAATTTCAGTGATATACGGAGTCGTTGGGGGGGGGGTGTTGATGTAATTTTCTGCAGAAGCCTGAAAAAAATGACTGAAAATTCGTAAAAAGGCATTGAGATGATGTAGTGAAAAAACACTGAAGAGGCTGATTCGTATTCTTCCCGAAAATTCTCGCATTTTATTCAAATTGATATGCAAAATCTGACATTAATCATTCTTATGAAATCAAAAAAATCGTATTTACTTGTTTCTTACGTAATTTCCGTATTTTTATTTGATCTATCATTCGATTAATCGATTAGCTTTAAAGCCAGGTAGTGTCTTGAATTTCAAAAATTTTTTAAGAACTTTGTCAAATTCACTATGTTTGTTGGTCTATTTTTTCAAAAAAATCCATTTTGGCCCTTTTTTTTATGCGAACACTGGTCGTTGTGTTACAAAATAAATATAAATTTACTATTTAGTGTGATTGTACTTCCAAAACAGGAACTGCAGGCAGTAGAGGTATAAGATGGTGCAAAATCTCTGACTCTCAAAGTTCATCAACTAAATGGAAAACGAAATATACGAAAAAAAAAAACCTTGCACTAATTTAATTCATTGTGAAACTAAATACTGCACTTTTTAATCATTTCTCGAATTTTATTACTCTAAGGAAAAATGTCAAAGGTGATTAAAATCACCGATAAATAGGTTAATTAATTTCTTTTTTCGAAAAATTAGAAAATAAATCATTTTTCCGGACTTTCGTTTGACATTTCGTCGGAGAGAAAAAAATAATAAAAAAAAATAATTGAAAATAAAACTATAAAGTAACACGAATCGTCCCACATTCGAACACCTCTAGGCCACTGGATTTTAATTTTAACGAGGGCGCCATCTTGAAAACATTCAAAAATACCTATTAAAAAATCAACCTTATCTCCAATCTCGATTTTTTCCATCCTAATAAGAAAGTAGCAAAACATTGTGGGTAACCTGTATCATAAAACGTGAATTTTTTTTACTTTTTTGGCGAAAAAAAAAATAGCGAAATCTATGCACTTGACATACTCGCCGCGTGATTAACGTCGTGCCGAAAATTTCATTTCTAGGTCATCTAACGATTTACCCAGTGACTTATAACAACCGGGGTCTTTTTTTTCGGTAAATTATGCGGAAGAGAATCGTCGATATGTCCCAGCGAGACCGGTTTTTCATTGTTATGCATTCGTGATACTCGCTTGTTATCTTTGTCTGGAGTACGTGGTGGCGAATTAACATAATGCTTGGAAAAAATTTCTTATATTTATGTATTTCTGAATCATCGTCTCCCCTGGGATAGGTTCCGGGTTTGTATTGATTGAACCGGATTTCAGGCTAGGAATTCGCGTTGCGAAAAAGAGTCATTGTTTATAAATGAAAGTTCGCATCGGATCCGTGATTTATCTTAATTAGCGATATCCTTTTTATATTTCGTTTCTCGTTAGATTCCATATAGAGTAAGGAATTCATCTGTGGAGGGTTTGGTTTTCTTTTTTGATCACGTGGAGATTTTCGAGAGTATCAAGCGTATTCGAGGATTTTTTGAGCGTTGGCGTGACTCTGGCTGTGGGGATATCCAGGACATCGTAAATATTTTCGTTATTACGGCTTTATAAGCTCGACATGAAATTGTTCCGCACGATTTTCCAGTAACGTTGATACAGTCCCTCACCTTGACAAGTTCACTTTTTTATTGTTTTCATTTTTCAACCAAGAAGCTGGATTTAATTCGAGAATGTGTGGAACGAGACATGATAGCTTGGTTACAAATGGACTTCTCGATTCATCGATCTCCGCTCATCGATCATGTCGTGCGGTTTACGCGTCCGAATGAATGCACCGTGAACGATAACGCGGTAATTCGTCGATGCACGTTTGCGTAAGATGTGGGTGCGGGTTTTTTTTTGCATAAAATAGACGAATTTATTGGACGCTAAATGCGGGATCTTTTTATGGTACATTAAACAATGCGGGATGTCTGAGTGGCGTTCTATATTAAATAGTTGACCTTTTATCGTGTTCGCCGAATCAAAGGAAACGCGATCAGCTTAATCGTGGCGCGAATTTCGTGAGGTTATACCAAGTGTATTTTTTCAACTACGGTAATTACGAGTAAAAAGACTACAGTTACCTATTTGGTAAGTGTTAATGTGTCACTTAACGTGTAACGGTACTGACACACAGACGTCATACTCGTCTACCATTTCTACCAATCAATCGTCACGATATAAGGTGGGCATGTGCTATGGGTACAGCGCATATGCTCATTATGAATTCTCCTCTTCTCGGTACGCTGTGCGCAAATACGTTAACCTAATTTTAATATTGTAAACTTGGCGTTACATATTGAGTCGAGTAACAGGTTATGCCTCTTATACTGGTTCGAATTCGAGCAATTGGACATTCCGTAGATAACCTATAAATTCGCCAAATGTCCCATCGTTACGGTGATATCGTGAAAGTACGTGAACTTTTGTAGGAGTGCCTTTGTTTTCATATATCGTTCACATGTGGTTAACCATTTCAAGTTTAATCGCCGTTGTATCATGTACCACATCCGGCATTGTTTATGGTTGCCTTGTGCACCGAGTACAATAGCGTAGAAAGTGCCAATGGTATTTTTACGTAGGATGTACTTTCGTTTTGTGAATCATGCCCTAACGCGGGTTTTTTTGGGTGGCTATTTTTTCGACCTTATGGTGTCACCAGGTGGAGGTGTGTAATTGATTAGTGGCGTTGAAAATTCTTTATTGATGGTGCGTCGATGTGAGAAAGTATTTTGTTGGGCGAGGTCATCTTACAGTTGGAAGTGTAAAGAAAGCGTTTTGAAGAAGCGTAGGCATAGTTATTTTGTGATTTTTTCGATGAAATTTTCTCAAACGTAGTTTCAACGAAGTGTGGTTGAGGATTAGAAGGAAGGAGGGTAAGAGAGGAAGAGAAAGTCGTACCATTTTGGACTCGAAATGTCGAAAAATTCCAATTAGGTTACCTATGATTTTTCTATTTCACTTCAATTTATTCGTTTTTTAAATTTTTACTGTTATTTAATTTCCCTGAATCAGATTTTTTAAAGAAAAAAAATTAGGTACCCTAATAATCTAATTTTTATTTCACATTTTAAAAATGAACATATACTTAATATCACCTTGACTTGGTCACGCCCAAAATCCTTCATATGACCTTCACTTATAATTCTGAGGGTTGGGCCAAATCGATGACATCATTAAACAGGTTCTGTCCTCTACGGAATGATGACGTCATCACCTACTCGTATGCTTAGAACATCTATTCAAAGGCATTTAAATTGAAAAAACTAAGTCAGGGAACTCCCTCTCCCCGACCCCCCAAAAATTCTAAAAAATATGAAAAAATGTAAATTGATAAAAATTTGTTATTTTTCGTGCACTTATGTTTTGTCTATGTGAATAACTAGAAATTCATCACATTTTTCGCAGGATTGCATTTTCCATTTCATCTTGATAGTCTTATGAATGACGTCATTAGTTGTATTTGTGAGCGTTGTAAAATGCTAATCATTTAATTATATATTTTATCAGATATCAGATTCTTGCTTATTTATAAAGAATGAGGAGATGAAACTTTTTTGTTAGCAAATTTACCAACCAAAAATGCTAAAAGCAGTGTTGATTTTGTATTCATTTTTTTATATCCTGATGACGTCATCGATTTTAGGAGGGATGTGTTGTTGTGAAATGTGATAGAATATAGTATTAAAATCAAATTTAAAAATGTTATGGATCCGTGACGTCATTGCTCGTAATTGTAGATTTGTTATTTAAATGAATCCCCTTATCTGACATTTAGAAAATTAATGAAATATTCGAGGAAAATTTGATAAAAATTGCAAAATTCCCACAAAAAATTTCGGATAGATTTAATTATCTTGGTTTCTTAAAAAAAAGATATTTTCCCGTGTGATATTTAAAAGGAAACGAACGGTGTGATTAAAAATAATATCTTCCTGAAAGACTTCAATACTTCATTTTAATATTTCAGTTTTGATATTTCGATTATCGATATTTTGATATCGATTTATTTAATAATGTGTAACGTTTCGATTTTTATATTGCCATTTTCATTTTGTTTTTGGTGCCCTGATTTGAGTACTTCGATATTGCTTTGTCGATTATGTTTTCGATTCGTCGATTTTGATGCTTTGATATCGATAATCGATATGGCATTAAAATACGGTGATTTCGATGTTACAATATTGAAGTTTCAATTCTGTTTTTGTTACATCGATTTCGATATTTCGATTTCTTAATATCGATATTTTATTGTGATGGTTTTATTTTGATATTTCAATATCACCATTTTGATTTCGATTTATTGGATGTTTTTGTTTCAATATTGCTATGCTGACTCTGATTTTTTGATATCGATAATCGATATATTATTTAATTATGATGATATCTGTATTTAAATATCAATATCACACTTCCGATATATCGATTTCAATATTTCAATATCTCAATATCAATATTTTATTCTGACGTTTTAATTTCAATATTTTAATTTTAATTTAGTTTTCGATATATCGATTTGGATATTTCGATATCGATATTCCTTTTCGATATTTTTACTTCGACATTTAAGTACAGTATTTCTAAATCGATTTCCAATGCATTTTATGTCCAATAAGAGTTCGAAAAAAATTCCCAAGCTTCATATCATCGTAACATCGTAAGCAATACAAAGTATACTTTTCAGATTCATACTCGCACACGAGACATCTCCATCGAAACATTGTATAAGCGATGATTATTTGCCTATTTAATGAACAAAAGACCACATCTGTTCGACGGGAAGATCACAATGCTAATTTTGCACGGCTCATTACATTATGCGATCGATGTATTCGGATGCAGACTCGATGCGGTGCCTTGATCTTTTGTTCGAAGTTCAAGTTCAAAAAAACACCACGTCTGAGATGCATTCTAGGTCAAATTTTTAATTTGAAATTTCGTAATTTCACGACCCCACGGCGTTGGTTAATTTAAATTGAAGTTTTTTTTACGCGTTTCACGTACGAACGAGAGAATCTCGTAAATTATACATTTTAACGTTTTTTGACCGTCATTTTCATGTATGCGTCTAAGTGCCTGAGACGATGTAGTCTCTAACGGAAACCTCATATACGAAATTACATAAATGTATGGCCGGTTTTCGAACTTGTATGTACGGTTGACAGGTATAGGTGTGTTGGAAACGTAATTATTGGGTCATACGACGACGTTAAACTCAACCAGCCGTGAAGCTCATCTGCGGAATTATTTACACCGCCGGAAAATTTACTTTTAACGAGATGCTCGTTCGGAAATTTATTTTTTCGGGTAGTATTATTTTTAATACCATTTTTGTATTTTTTTTTTTACCAAAAAATTGGTAACATTGCGACTGAAAAAAAATACAACCAAGAAATAATCTTGTTATTTGGTTTCATGTTCCAATACACTCGTACCTTCTAATCAAGTCATCACGATATATTTACCAAATCGATTTGTTCTCTGTACTAAGATCTAATCACCATTGGCAACATTTGACCAACGTGCAAAAGGTTATTGTCATCTCTGGCACGAATTTCTAAACCCTCCTAGGCCGTAAAACTTTCAATTTAATGAAATATTCTATCGCACAATAGCACCACAATACATCTCACTTCACAAGAAAAAAATTAAAGTAATGCCGAAGCGAAAAATGAAATTAATGTTACCATTTCTCTACCTTACGTATACCGAAAGGAACAATGACACGTGTTTTTGACCATTCTTCAATAGCAATAATGGGAAATTCTGTCACAAGTGTAATAATACCTCAGTGTAATCTCGATTGTATCACTATATTACCATCACTTACTCACGCCGTAGATTCACCTCAGGGGTTTCTAAAATTTTTTCGCGGTATTTCATCGTTTGAATTTTTGCGCAGATTTCTTTTTTCGCTAAGATCCAGAAGCATTTCAACGAGACCGCTAAAATACCTTATATTTGTATATCCCCAAATGATTCATTACACGTGAGTAATTGGTAAAAGTTGACAAAAAATTCATGAAAGTGTAATAAACGAATAGAAAGTGTTTGTTTTATTACCGTTTATGGTTTTACTTAATTCCAATTTTAATGTACTTTTAAATGGTTTTTAGTCTCTTTGTCGAGAGGTTATTTTGTGTATGTGCTCTGGATGTCGCCAGAGAGGTGCTTGTGATTTTTATCAAAGTGAATGAGTAAATTGGTTCGGATGATTTCAAGGTAAAGGTTTATTTTATTGAGGTTAATTTATTTATATGTGCGTTATTTTCAATTTATTTGATTTTTGTGAAATTTGAATAATTTTTTAATAATATTTTTTTTGGTCAATTTTTTTGTGTATTTGTAATATTACTTTTTCTGGTAATTTGATGCGTTTTTAATTCGATAAAATTCAATTTATTAAAGAAATTTTATGAGCATTATTTTCAATTTACATATTTGATTTTTTGTAAAATTTGAAAATTTTTTTAATAATATTTTTTCTGGTCAATTTTTTTGTGTATTTGTAATATTACTTTTTCTGATGATAAAATTCAATTTATTAAATACATTGCTGTTATTCGCAGAAAGATGCAATTAATGATTTGTTTTAATATTTTGATATTTTTTAATTTCAATTTTATTAAAATTAGTTCGGTTATTTCTATTTTTTATTTTTTAGTCTTTGGAAAGACCGTTACAAAATTACGAATTTTTATTAATTTTTAATACAAAAATAATTAATTTTAATTTGGTACATTTCAATTCTTTTCTTGGACTTTTGTAAAAATTCTTCAAATTTCGAAGCGTTATGCATTTTCCTGCAAAATTTTGCATAGTTACCCCGTGAATAAAAAATTTACCTTCAGACCAATTTTATTTAATGCCACAAACCATATTTCCATCGAAATCGATCTACTCACGTAGCGCCCCCCCTCCCCACCCACCTTCATTTCATGAATAACTTTTTGTTGTCGTGTTGAGTTTCTGTCAAAATCGCATTAATTATTGTTTCTATCAAAATTTTTGTTGAAACATAATCAACTGAAAATTAAATTTCCTACAATTTCAGTTCATAATAAATTTTCACCTAGAAAGCTTTATTTTTGTGTAAAATATAAAAAAACGTTTTTGTTGTGATGGAAATTTATTTGAGCGCGTTGTCTCGTTTGAACCTCGCGTAAGTTACGTGGCAAATTCATGTAGCGCTCCTCCACCTTTATTTCATAAAAGATTTTTTCTTGTCGTGGTGGGAATTTTTATAAAAACGTAATTAATAGAAAATTAAATTAGGTATCTATTATTTTAGTTCTTAATAATTTTTACCTAGAAAGCTCTATTTTTGAGTAAAATATAAAAAAACGTCTTTACTGTGATGACGATTTATTTGACCGCGTTATCTCGTTTGAATCCCGCGCGAGTTACGTGGCAAGGTTTTGTTGTCGTGCTTGTGAAATTTTTTTCGACTTTTTTTGAATTTATATGATTGCTTCTTACTCGTCATTATTGTAAAGATTGAAAATCTGTGCGAAGGAGGAGAGGGGAAGGTGCCAGGGAATTCCCCCGAATGAGTTCTTTGACTGTTTATATTCTCAAAAATATTTTCATCCATTGTTTGAGGAAATTCCTTGCGATATATTTCGTTGAAAAATGTATTAATTACGAAAACGCGAATTGCTTCGAAAAGGTTCGAAGGTTTAATGGACGAATTTTCTGGGAAGATATTTCTACGATAATTTTTGCGGAAATATTTCACATCGAAGCGAAGAAAGGTCTAAAAGGTTAGAATTATGATCTATGATGAAAAATAATGCCAAAAAGTGTCGACGATTTAGCATGTTTATGAGACCTGAACCGCTCGATTGTTTACAGGTACTTGAGATACGTATTTCCGGTATTTTATCGAATATTTTGATGTGTTTTTTCGCGACGAACGAATTAATCACGTCGAGTAACTCCTCGGTTGGAATTTCGAGAAGCATTTAACATCGCTCCGGTAGTCTTATTTCAATTACGTCGATTCGCGTAATTGTTACGAACATCGTTGTACTTTGCACCATTGCCGACTCGATATGAAATCAATTTTTAAGACAAATATAGGTCGCGAGGCGAAATTAATAAATCATAATTTTCCATCGATGACATCACTAACGTAATTTTTCTTTTCGCAGCTCTGAAGATAAATGAGGGTAGGAGGTAGGGGGCGACGTCGACGTCGCCACCGAACACTACACTCCATCTGTGACCATTGGACCGGCGACAAAATGAGAAATTCCAGCGCCGGTACGGCCGACCATATAATGACTAGAAACAGTAATTTGAAATACTGGACGGTAATCGCGAGCAGTGCCCTCTTCGCATTCATGATACCGGTTACGTGCGGCGTGATGCTTCCGGCATGGGAAACGCAACCGTCTGCAGGTAAAGTGTCGTCGCGTGCTAAATATTTCGCCGTTAATGAGCGTGAAATATTCGCGCCATCTCGATCGGTTATCGGCGCTCGATGCTAAGGCTTTTGCAGCCGATATGCTCGATTCCTGCGGTACACAGGCGTATACCTCGTTTAACATTGTTTTCAAAATGACCTATCCACTTATACTGGTTGTCTTAGTTCGCCTGCGGCCGTCTTCAAGGTCATGGGTAATTGTAACATGCAACTGTGAGCGCGTAGAATGACTTATATGTGAATATTCCTCGTACCTACGACTTACATACCATGCAGGTCAAATTCAACCATCTTTGGTACTTTATTACGGTGCATTCAGACTTCAGACTACGCTTTATCGGCCAATTTATAAAGCCTCGGCTCCAATTATGACACTTGTCTCGTTTTTCCTTCGTCTTCGATTATGGAAAAAATAACGCTTTTTTCGGCATCGCGTTAATCCGCGCTTATTAAACGATACCGTTCGGAGGTTTTAATAATTTATCCATCGAGGTGAATTATCATCGCGGACTTCGACGTCTTCGTCAATTTTTCCATATAATTTTAAGCTTCAATGGGTCGCGTATTTAACATTTTTAACCCGTTATTCTGCTGTGACGATAAACGTCAATGGAGACGTCTTCATAGAGCGTTGATCCCCCTATAACTCTTGCCATAGCGAAGTTGACCCATTGGTGAATCTGTAACAGAGAATAGAGACGAATACGTCATTATATAAACATATGGTATATGTAAAAGTAACAATATCCTCGGTATCTTTTTACCTTAGTAGGTCAGTAGTACCTACAAAATGAAGCGTATATTAATATCTATATTGTGTGCTTTTTGTTGTAAAGAATACGTATTGTTATTATAAACACCTACGAGACTCCGATGAACAAATGAGAATCAATATTGTAAATTACTTTTGTCACGGTGTGTTTTTTTCCATCTCATACTCTTCTGCTTATTTTGAAAGATCACACGAGTAACGGATTCGGTTTTAAGGTGAATTACAAAAGATGTAAAAGAGCGATGTTTTTTTTTTCTGCCCAAAATTCGAACACGCCTTGCGCATTCCATGACAGGTTGAAATACCGAACGGTGAAGGACGCGGTAGAGTATTTTACCAAGATGAGGAACCCATTATGGGGCTAGTATACGTGTTTACTTAAAGGTGAGGCTGAAGGGTGAAGGTCAGCATTCCTGGTAATTAGGACAGGTCACTGGATTACATACGTGTGCGCTTTACGTAGATATTTCCGCTCCTCTCGTACCACTTATGACGAGCTTGTTTTACCTACTCTGTGCTCGATCAGACGAAACGTAGAGATTAGAAATGACAAACCCATGTAATACTTTCTTTTCGCGTTACGTTAATAGTGACGTAGACGTGGATGGTTTCGGTATTTCAGGTCTCCGTTGCGCTTTTTTGAATGTTTTGGAGGACGGTGGAGTTGGGCAGTGGCGCAGCCAAGGAGGGGGGCAAAGGGGGCAATTGTCCTCCCCAGGGCCTTTTATTGTTTGTTTCGACGTATCGTAGTTTGTTTATAAATTAAAGGAATAGGAAAAGAAATCGTTTGCAATTTCTAGTTTTCCACTAATTAAAAAAAATTTTGACTACGTGGACTCGTTTTGCCCCACCCCCCTTGCCAAAATCTTGGCTACGCCACTGAGTTGGGGTGGTTATTGGTGTTTTCCTATGGTGGTTTGGTCGAGAAAAAATTCGTGAATTGGGAAATTTATTAATTTTTTTAATAATTTTAGCTGAATTTTTATGTTCTTTTTATTTGTTATTTTTCACGAATACGAATATCTTGAAAATTAATACCACATTGATGCACGTTTCGCCTTCATTGGATAAATTGCTTCAAATTTGATATTGTTTTTTCAACTACGTGAATTTTAAACACGCCGAATATTAATTATCGATTTTATCGAAAATGTTCGATACGTGGAATAATTGTTCGTAAATTGCTCGAAGCAAACATGCCACAAAATCGATTGAAATTTCGATAAAATTAAAAAAAAAATTATCTTCGGAAGTTATCAAAAATTTCTCGAAAGGATTGATCACATGTTATTTTGTAAAACTAATTGAGTATGTAGAGACGCAAGGAAACCTTACAAAATTGCAGACTTGATGACCTAATTAAGTATACCTTGCTTTCAAAAATCTCCATTCGTCAATTTTTGAGAAATCTTTGAAATTTTAAATAAAAATATGCATATTTTTGAAATAAGTTGAAGAAATATTTTAAATTAGTTCCAAGTGTCGAAATTTCTCAATTATTGAAATTTTTACATTTCCATGTCTTGGCTGTGGCACACAAAATCAAATATTGTCACGAAAAAAGTTATAAAGAAAGTCACGTGGTTGTCATGGTGACGTGTCATGCTCATGAGTGATAATTTTTTCATGTGATGATAACATGTCAAGTCATAGATATCAGATCATTGTTACGGTGAAATATCATGATCACGAATGATATATACGATGACACAAGTTGTCATGGCGACGTGTCATGCTCATGAATGAAGTGATTCTTGATATTTTCATGTTATCATAACAATTCGTAATGCGTCATTGTTATAGTAACATATCATGATCATGACTTCATGACTCATGACTGACATACAATGACACAAGCTGTTGTCATGACGAAGTGTCATGCTCTTGAATGATTCATATTTTCATGTTATCATAGTTTGTAGATGACAAGTCATTGTTACGATGACATGTTTTGGTTATGATTGACATTTGATATATAATGACTTGTTATAATGATTGTCATTGGAATGGTCAAGTGGCATGGCCATGAGTGACATAATCATGTCTTGGTGATATGTCGAATAACATGTCATGATGACAGAGCCGGTTTTAAGGGGGGGTTTTGGGTGTTAACCCCCCCCCCCCCCAAGAGGTCAAGCTCCACTTGCAATTTTTACCTATTTTAAAACACAACATCACTTTTAGTTACCTCTTTAAAAAAAAAAAATAACTCATAATTTATGGAACCTAAACCCCCCCCCCCCCCCCAACGAACAATCCTAAAACCGGCCCTGCATGATGATATCTCATTATCGTGTTAAGATGACAGGTCATGGTAACCTGAGTAATGTCATTTTATGGTGGTATGTCATGATGTTGTCATGACAAACGTGGTGAAGTTATGTGATGATAAGTCAGATGATTATTTTTTACCTCTCAAAACGTATTACGCGTCGTATATTCGTGTTTAAAGAAAAATATAATTTTTTCATGTCA
Organism: Maconellicoccus hirsutus; assembly: GCA_003261595.1. Classification (NCBI taxonomy): domain Eukaryota; kingdom Metazoa; phylum Arthropoda; class Insecta; order Hemiptera; family Pseudococcidae; genus Maconellicoccus; species Maconellicoccus hirsutus. The sequence continues at coordinate 37,612 of QBDW01005741.1, read as the reverse complement.
CTATATCATGTTGTAGATGACTATTCATTGTCATTGTGATGTGTCATGGTCAGGAGTGACATGTGATCATGTCGTGATAACATGTCAAGTGACATGATATGATGACAAGTCGTTGTTATGGTGACGTGTCATGATTACCAATGGCATGTGACATCCAATGACGTCTTTTGATGAATATCATTGTCACGAGGTGACATGAAAATATGTCACACTGTGTCGAGGACTTGTACGCAAGCTATTGCTTTATGTGGTACAAAACTAATACTTTTCACTTGATTATTTCCTGGAAAAATTTCCCTATTAGTAGTTTTTTCTAACCCCCATCCCCACCTCTTCATCCTAGTTGAATATTCACATATAAATTGTTCTTTCATATTTACTCAAATTCATCGCCCATTGAATATTCGCGAAAAAATTTCGGCAATAATTTTGAAAATCATTACATTTGGTTGTGCATCTCCGTACACGACAAACGTGTCGTTTAGAGACATGCCGACTGCCTCGGAAATTACTATCTCATTAAGGAAAATGACTTCCTGGGTCGAGCTAGCGGTGAAATATAATTTAATACATTTTCATAGCGAATACCGCGATAAGATTTACGTCGATGGAAAACCTCGCGTAGTATTAACCTCTAATTTAACGTTTGTTATTCCAGGAATGGGAAGAAACATTCGGCATTTGCCTTGCGTAAGTCGAAGAACTGGAGAAACCGGCCTGTGCATGTTCGCGTATTCTTGCGCCAAAGCGAACGGCACCCATCTGGGCACGTGTATAGATAGATTTTATTTCGGCAGCTGTTGCAAAATAGCCAGCGGCACCGATATAGATTCCGTTGAACCTATCACTCACAATAATTTACCTAAAGAAGACACGGTGGCTAGCACGATAAAAAGCACTTACCATCGGCCACCGACAATGGCGGATTTCCCGCAACACGAGACCAGCCCTAGCACCATATCCATGCCGGTCTCGATGTCGACGATGTCTCGTCCTTTATCAATAGTTTCGATACCATCTTCAACCAGCGGTGATTTCTACTCGTCGACGTATCAAAAAACCTCCGCTAGACCTTTGGTGACCGTTAATAAAGGATCGGATACATCGACGGCAACCTCCAGAACGCCCGTTTTCAACGTAACGTTCTCGCAATCGTTTCCATCGCCGAGTACACATGTTACCACGTCACCGTTGCTATACTCGACGACCGTAACGACGACGTTCCAAACCGGCACACATAAACCATTACCCGTCGGCTCGACGACCGCGTACTCCAAACCGATAACGAAACCGACGCCGTCGAAACCTAGTTCCAAGCCTAAGCCTCCGCCGCAAAGTACCGGCAAACCGGGCCCGACTAAGACCAAACCGAAACCAACGGTTAAGCCTGTGCTTACCGGTACGCCGACATATCCGGCCGTCTACACGCCACCATCGTCGACCATTAGTTCGCTGATAAATAAAACAACGTTGCATTCGGCCTTTACTAGTAACAACCTAAGTTCCAAGCCTTCGTTCGCCACCGAGCCCTCAGTTCCTATTAAACCATACCCGTCTTCTACGCCGGGTATTCCTACGCCGCTGAATCAATTCACGTCATCGAAGAAACCTACTAAACCGACGTTCAAACCTACAACTACGTCGCCGCCTTCGTCGTCAAATTACGTCAAAATACCCGTCTCCACTGTAGGTTCGAATAAACCATCATCTACCGCGTCCTCTTTATCGAGCCATATCCAAACCATACATACTATTTATACGACTCCGACGTATCCCACAACCACGCCGGTATCTACCGAAAACACCTTCTTGAGGATTAATTCGTCCTCAAACGAAAACGAAATCACAGAGAAACCATCGAGTTACTGGACGACGACGTCGGATAAACCTACGAAACCTTGGATTTCATCTAGTCCGGTCACCACAACACCCCAGCCTTCTTTGGTAACATGGACAACAATCGAAGAAGTGCCAGCTATTATCTTACCCGATCACAAGAAACCTACGACCGTCGTAAAACCTTCTAGTAAACCGAGCACTAAACCTACATTCTTGCCTACCTATCCTAAACCCTCGTCAACTGGTAAACCTACCAAACCTACTAAACCAGTTACAACGAAACCAGGTAACAAGTGTACATAATTGTAAGGTAGTTTTTGCTCGCCGATTTATACTCTTTTGTTTTGCAGATGTCGAAGTAGATTATAGACCTACGATTACGATAGCGTTGCCGTCTAGCAGCAGCAGCACTGGTACCACTGGCACGTCTCCTTCGTGGGTCGAAGTATCGGTTACTACTCACGCTCCGTCGTCGCGTAAGATTTCCTCCATTATTGTTACGATTTTACGCCTCAATCCATCCTTCCATCTTTGGGTGTATTTAAAATTGACATTTCATCCCATCGTCCCCTCCTAAGAAAGGTGCCCATATGTGGTGAAATAAATGGCAAAACGATTCGTGAAAAATTGCGTCGTTTTGACTCGTTTCGAATTGAAGATCAATGCCCTCGATATTATGAATTTGCACGGAAACTCTCCAAAGTCATATTTTCAACGTTAACGACACGTTTTTCTCATTGTTTCCGGTCGTTACAGACTTTTTAGTGATAATTATAAGGCTCCGAGTGAAATACTACGCTTCGACTTTGTACCAAAGTCTTTAAACGTGGCACGATTTATTACAAGAACGATTGTTCGTTTGGTTTGTTTATCTAAATCGTAAATATACCCTATTCGATGATATTTCACCACATGGAACCATAATAACGCGAATTTCCTTAGTTACTTAACTTTTTATATACTTTGCCGTCGCAAACGTCCTTATCTGCGACGAAAATGATATCAACTTGATAAATATAATAAAACATACCTTGTATGTTGTATAAACTTTTAAAGGAAAAATAAACCGTAATTTAAAAGTTATTACTGTCGTAAACCGGTACTCGAGCATCCGTCGTAAAAGAATTTTCAAAAGTTGCAACCGTATACAACCACTAAAAGCCAATTTTATTATTTTCATTGTTTGCAAAATCATCTTGGAAAAAATTTCCAATATGATTTTATCAGTTACTATTTTATCTGCAGATTTACACTATAAACTTTAAGGTAATTTAATTTTACGTTTTTTACTATCAATTGAAATATTCAACAGAAGCTGCCAGTAGTTCGGAGATGAGTAGCATCGGTACGACAGGAATAATCACTCAGACGTCCTCCAAACCGAGTACCAGCGTTACAATACCAGTCGTTAGTCCTTTACCCATCGAGACTACACCTTCGTCGTCCATCGAAACCAACGAAATCGAATCATCGGCGATAAATATGACTGATTATAAAGATGGTTCGTATCTCGAAACGTTTTAAGCTTTTTGGAAAAAAAAAAGCTGTAAAAATAATCCCGTTTTTTCTATTATTTTTCCAGTCTGCGGACGTAGGCTGTTCCCTACTGCTAGGATAGTTGGAGGCGAAAAAGCGTCGTTTGGAAAATGGCCGTGGCAGGTTTGTATGATGGATGATGTTCGAAATTGAATTGGGTACCGGTAATACAGCCTAAAAAAACCCTCGTGTTATTTTTTCACCTTCCTTGTTTACTTATTTAAAATGGAAAAAAATGAGATCGGTGGTTTGTAGCTTGTGAATTGAATTTATTTTCTTTTTAAAATGAAAGATATGTTAGTAATGGTTTTTTTCGTTCAAAAAATTCAATTTAATGCTTGCGCCTGGTTTTGGTGAATTTTTTAAATTTGAAATTATCCGAGTGAATTTACTTTAAAAACATTTAAGGAGTTTCGAAGTCAAAGTAACGTGCTACAAAATTTTCAAGCAAAAAAAATGTTCCAGTGATGACATTCTATTCAAGTTATCAGTGGCGTAAATACGGGGGGAGTTTTGAGGACTCCCCCTCCGCCCCGAGACCCTTCAAAAAATTCATTTTTTATTAGGAACATAATAATATTCACAACGGTTTTCGTTGGGGTTATTAATTTTATTAAACAAATCATATAAGTTAACACTTGCCACCATTACGCTAAGCTATTACGTAAAAACACAACCGAATACTTTTAGGCGAAACTTTTACACTTCAAAACTTAACTCCCTCCTCTGTTTTTCCCTTCCCCCATGATATTTTTCTCTTCTCTTTGAGTTACTCCCTCCTGAGTATGTTTTCCTATTTTCACGATTTCTAAATTTTCGTATGCTTGGGTTTTCGTATGTTTCGTCATACTACATTTACGACCCATCGTTCAAAAATCAGTACATTTTCAGAAAAAAATTATTTGAATGTCGAGTTTTAGCGCGCGTTCGTAATCGGTACTTCCCACTGTGCTGTAGCGTCTTGTTTACAGTTACGCGCGTTGCTGCGTTAGGCATGTCACTACAAGCCTAGCGCGGAGCCGCGCGCCACGGTGAACAAGGCGCTATCGCGTAGTGGGAAGTTTCACCCAACGCACGCGCACGGTTTTTGCGATTTTTGACCACGGCCCCGGGGAGATAAAATTTTGAAAAAAATATATGACATTTAGGGGTCAAAAATACATCGAAAAAATGAGGTTTGAAAATTTTGCCGAGTGATATAAACACTTAAAAAAAATAAATGAAGTCGAAAACGCCCGTTTGGAGGGGAAAAATTGAAGTGGGGGGTTATTGATTTTTTCATGGAAGGCCCTTGTGAGGGTCTACCATGTACTAAAATTTCAATTAATTCCATAAACTGTAATTTAAGAAAAAAATTCCTATCTGATTTTCGAAAAGAAATTAATTTATAATACGGGTGGAGAGGGGAGCTGAAATTTTGGTCATGAACGTTTCTCGATGGTACCCACCTAATACCCAAATATCATCAAAATCTAGATCCTGAGGCAGCTCGCTAATGCTTATCTGCCTATTGTAAAAATATACATTCAACTTTTTTGTTTTATGATTTCTATCCCCCCCCCCCCCAAAGAAATGTGTAATTACGCTACTGCAAGTTATGACATGAAATAGATTGCAATTTTGATGAATCAGATAAAAATGACAAAATTAATTTTAAAATGAATAAATCGTGCAATGTTCTCCAGAAACAGTATAAAAAAAGTGTTTTCAATGAAGAATTTCAATAAAATTTCCATAGTAGAAAATGTGCTCTATTTTATTTTTAATATTTTTATTTCAACAATTGTTTAATTTAACTCTTGAGAAGTGAGTTTTTTGTTACTTTAAATCCAAAGCGTAAAGTTTTTCTTGAAAATTTAGAAAATTTGTGAGATACGAAAAAAAATTCCAACAAGAATTGTTGATAATCGAAAGTTTTTAATTCGACACTTTTTTTTAAATAAATTCTCGACAAGTGAGTTTTTTGTTATGTACTTTGAACCCAGAAGTACGGTTTTCCTTGAAAATTTCGAAAATTTGAATGAATACGAAAAAAATTTTCCAACAAGAATTGTTGATAATCGAAAGTTTTTAATTCGACAATTTTTTTTAAATAAATTCTCGACAAGTGAGTTTTTTGTTATGTACTTTAAACCCAGAAGTAGCCTACGGTTTTCCTTGAAAATTTCGAAAATTTGAATGAATACGAAAAAAATTTTCGAACAAAAATATTTTTATGAATTTATGAAGAAAATTAAATAACTTGAATTTTTGTTTCAAACAATTCTTTTCTTGATTAAAAGTTAATGCATGAAATATGATACTTTATTTTTTTCATGCATAATCTCGTTTATTTTTTTACTTCGAAGATGTGATCATCGATCACAAATAAAACTAATGAAAATTTTCCTCATTAAATTGCCCAAAAATGAATTTTTTTAGTATTATTAACGAAAACTAAAATTCCTTGCCGATGCTGTGATTATCTCAGAAATAAAAAAATTGAAAAAATTCCATTCAATTAATTCCTTCGTTTCAGATATCCTTAAGACAATGGCGAACTTCGACGTATCTTCACAAATGCGGAGCAGCATTATTCAACGAAAACTGGGCAGTGACTGCGGCGCATTGCGTCGAAAAGTACGTATCGAAAAATCACGCCGAAATTCCACCAATACGAATCGATTTTCACGTAAATTTGTTGCAGCGTACCACCCAGCGATTTATTATTGAGATTGGGAGAATACGATTTATTAACCGAAGAAGAACCGTATGGATACCAAGAAAGACGTGTACAGATAGTCGCCTCTCATCCTCAATTCGATCCTCGAACTTTCGAATATGATTTAGCGCTTTTACGATTCTACGAACCAGTTCAATTCCAACCAAATATTATACCAATTTGTGTACCCGAAGATGACACCAATTTCGTGGGCTCAACGGCATTTGTAACCGGTTGGGGTCGGCTTTACGAAGGTACGTGAATATCGTACGAGGATCGTGTTTTTTTTCGAAATATCGCTTCGAAATACGTTATCGTAATTATTCTATTACGAAGAATCTTTTGTACGAGGTTATTAAACCGATATAGAACGGTTTGAGAATGATCGTTTACCGAATATTCGACTGTTAACGTTTGAAATGAAAGGAAGGCTGATAACGAAATGTAAGTGCAAGCTAGAGCATGCTACGAGATTGGAAACTCGTATTGAGACGAAGCTTCTTATAACGTTTGCGTTTAGTGTAGGCTGAGCAATCGAAGACGTATTTAACTTTAGACGTAAGAAGAATTGATTATACGTGTAACTTGTAATTTTTTGTCACCTGTTAAATTATGGATGAAATTTCAACTTCGTGTTTGTGTACGCATTGTGGTAGATCTGTTTTATCTTGTGAACTTCGTTTAAGTGAATCAGCGTGTATTTCGAATTTACCTTCGCCACTGAATGTTAATTATGGAGAATATAGTTTCAAAAATGATCAGCCATTGTATTACAATATGCCCTTAATGAGGCCACCTTTACCTGAAGTTGGTTACGGCGACGATGTACTTTCGATGGTATATGATGATAGGCCGCTGATTAGAGTACAATTATGCGATTACAGTGGTAGCGAAATCAGCGACAGCAGCGGTAGCGCCCAAGAGAATGGTAGGCGACGAAGACCGGCGAGGGATGAAGATGCTCCTCAATTCTCACCTCCTGATGTTAATATGATGATCGCCGGGCTTCGTCCTTTTGTAAGATATAGCGCGCGGTCGCAAGTTTACGGAAGGGGCGGTCGTTCGTTTTATTCTCAAGGACATGATTATTATAACGATATACCTCAAAATGAAAATCGAGCCGCAAACGAACAAAATGAAGAACCAGGTCCTTCGTATATGTACGCTGCCCCGCAGCAAGAAGCTCAAGTTCAAGAGTATGATTCTCAAGAATCCGAACTATCATCGATGTATTCGGAATATTCGCATTCTCATCATAGTCACGAATACCAGCAAGATCCGCTAGTACCTCAGGTTGAAAATTTACCAGAATCTCTGGTTTACCAGCAGAATGAACAAGCGCCTCAGATATTCTATGGAAATAACTTATGTCCAGATTTTGCTCAGAATGAAGAATTTCCAGCCTATGAGAGTCATCAACAAGTATCCAATCCTTATGTGGAGTTTCCCGATGAGACGAACGCTTCGTCGCAAAATCCTCCAGAGTTTGAAATTTATCCGCAACAAGAAGCGTCTCAAGTTTACGTCGAAAATCCTCCGGAGTCTGAGATCTACGTGGAAAATTTACCGGAGCCCGAAGTCTACGTGGAAAATTCCGTGCCTATTGAACCTAACACAACTGAAGCATGTCATGTTCCTTCGCAAAGCCTCACGGAATATCATGTTATTTCGCGTGATCCTCAAACGTTCGAGGTGTATCGTCGAAATCCTCAATCGGCTCAAGTTTACGTTGAAAATACGACGTCGCGAAACGTTGAAAATCCTACATCTCAAGCTGTCGCTGAGAACCCTCAAATGTCTCAGGAGTATTTACCACCTCAAGTGTTTCAATTTTACCCGTGTGATGATCCTTATACGTATCGAGTTCACGCGTTACATCTGCTTCCGGAGTCGCAGGTCGAACACGTACAAGCGCCAGTTAGCGTGCAAAATTTTCAGAGTGTTCAAACTCAGCAACACACTTTGCCTCAAGTTGGTAAGCATAATTTACAAATACTTCGACCTAGCTGGAATGACTTCACGTTCGTTTAAAAAAACAGGGCATTCCGTTCAAGATCAAGTAACGCTTTCTACTTCGACTAGCCTCGTCAGTTCTCGCCGTCAGAGATGCGCGCCATCTTCGTCTGTTCAGCGTCCTCAGAGAGAATCTCAAGGTAGATTTTGCAACCGCGCACGTTCGGCCATGTCAGCAATGAATTCAAGATATGTACCTGCCGCCGCTCCTATAATCTTCGTCCCAACGCTTGTTACTTCCGCGCAGTCCGTCTTCTGGAATCCGCCGAGTCACATGTATCATCACGCGTCGGTGCCATTTAACTGCGTCTTTAGACAGCCATTTTGGCAGTTTATCTATGGCGTAGAACCACATCACAGATGGGAATGCCCGTTTGGTTGTCATTACTCGTATCCCTCCTTTCATCACAATACAAGATATGAAGAGTACACCGAAAGGCGAAGTTGTGTTGTTCGCCGGCGCGGACAGTTCAATTACTCGTGCTCAAATCGCGACGATACTCCTCGACGAAACCGTAACGAAGCCCCCGTTCGCAGGCTCACCTCCGAGTTTCATTCGCCTCCTGATGCGGACCAAAATTTATTTCCCGATGCATCGGAGGAATTCCAACCTACACCGGGTCCAAGTCACCGTGACGTGAATACGTTCGCGTTGCGTCCTCGCGGTAGACCTTCGTATGAAGTAGGTCGGAGACAGTACGAAAGACAATTTCAAGAGTATCGTGATCCTGTACTTGTATCTGAGCATGAATCAGACGCGGACCCGGTTACATCGTCGGCTGACGTTACTAGAATGCGGCAACCAGAGATCGGCTCGCGTCGTAGACCCCGACAGCCACGAGGTACTCGTGGAATTCGATCATGGTCAAGTTCAACCTACGAATTTAGAAGAACCAGAGAAGGAAGAGCGCCCAGAGGAATGTGCTATGATAAAAAACCTTCTCTTAATATGTACAACTTGACCTTAATTGATTTAATTCGTAAACAAACGCTTGATAAGTCACTTGGCGAAAATAATTTCCATAATATCAAATCGTCGTCTACTTATGCTATGTTTCAAAAACAACCTTATATTTTGAATTTAAATCAAAGTAAGATTATTATTATTATTTTAAATCTTAAAACGTATTAATTTGTCTACGATTTCGTAATAGACAATTTATGTCGAAATAAAATTTTCAATTTTAATTGTTTTTCGTGATCTGTTTATTTTATTTTTGTCCAATTCTTTATCCTAACTTAAATATGCAAATTAACGTTACGTTTTTTTCTTCAGATGGGCCACTTCCTAATGTCTTACAAGAAGTGCCAGTGCCTGTGATTAATAACAGCGTTTGCGAAAGTATGTACCAAGCTGCTGGATACGTTGAACATATACCGAATATTTTCATTTGCGCTGGATGGAGAAAAGGAGGCTTTGACTCTTGTGAAGTAAGTTGAAAAAATGAGGCATTGAAACTGTATCTATAATTTTATTAAATTATTCGTATTACTTATACGTATATTTACATTTATTTCAATTAAAGAAAGAAAATTATTTTAAATATTTATGCATGTTTACGTTACTACGAGAAATATCATTGCGATCTAAGAATAATCGTGTTTTCTTTTCATTTGTTAATTTTTGATTTATCAATTTCCAGGGAGACTCTGGGGGTCCAATGGTAATCCAAAGACCCGATAAACGTTGGTTACTCGCTGGAATCATTTCTTGGGGTATCGGATGCGCCGAGCCCAATCAACCCGGAGTGTACACGCGTATTTCAGCATTCCGCGACTGGATCAATCAAATATTACAATTTTAAATAATTTTTTCGTTTGGTAATTTTTTTTAAATGTAGAACAAAACGTTATGTATATAGCTTTAATTATTGTTAACGTAATTATTATTTAATATGAATTATATTCTGATTCGATGACTAAACGTAAGGTTTTATAATTACGGAAATGGTCTTAAATATTTGCGTCAACGCGAGACGTAAAATTTCGGCGTGAATTCCGTAAATTATGTACATTTTGTACTGTATACCGGTGTAAAATATTGTATTATATTATTTATTGCATTTATTCGTACTTCAACTAGATTGTCTATCGATCTAGTATCATGAGCTTTTCAGACGTTGAATTCTTCAGTATTAATAGAATTTAAGTACAAGTACTTAATCGTATGTAGCTTTTTTACTTTCATTTTAAATGAAAAATTTCTCAGTGACTTTTCTATGTTGGTTTTGAAACGAATAATGTGTTCATTTTTCATTGACTTTTTAACAGTATTATTAGATTTTATTTTTTTATGTATTGTGCAATTTAACTTTTTTGATGTTTTTTTTAATCGTTATTTATCAAAGTCCGACGCTTTAAGATGAACAAGTTTCATTGTTGATGAGATACGTGATTATCATGTTTGGGAAATTTTAATTTAGAAAATATCTATGACGAATTATTTTTATAAATAATTCTTATCGAATCAGGGTTTCCTCTCTTGAGTTATGTGTTTTGTAGCTGACTTCCCGGAATTGAAAAAACTTGTTTTTTAATTCAATCACTGAAAATGTGGAACGTTTTTTTCATATAATGCATTTAAAATGGCTGCGTTTTAATCGATGTTGTGATTTCATTATTTAGTGTGTTAGATTGTAAATGTAATTGTGATGTTATTTATTGTATGTTGTTTTTGTATAGGATATTTTAATGTAAAATGGCATTTATTTAAATTATTTTTTGATTGTTTATAATTTTTGATTTTCTCTTTAGATGTGGTTTAACGTTTTTACGTCAATAAAGTTGTATTTTTTCATTACGTGTTATTTAACTTTATCAACATGTTCTTTTCTGCTGTAAGACTTACTTGACGGTAAAAATAACTAACGAAAATGGAGTAGTGTTAATGCGGATGCATAAGTCGAGTTCGCTAAACTCAAATATCACCTCAAAAACATGTCATCACTGAGAAATTTTCGAGATTGAAATTCGATCGAACAGACGGTACGAGATAGAGCAAAACCAATAGTAGCAATCGATTTCGCGGGGTCGATAACCTATATTTTGACACTTCATGCGCCTTCGTAGCCTTTCTGCAGCCGAAGATGAATTATTTTGTAAGTGCTAATTTAACAGCTGCCATTTTTGTTCGGGTTGTTCGAAATCGAAAATTCCGAAAAAAATTTTAAATTTCGGGGTCGTGAGTGGTATCAATCTCTTCAGCTCGTTTCCACAATTGCAAATCTGGTGGACTTTTTCCAAAATATGCACGCAATCAAGAGTAATTAACGCTAATTGTTGAAGTTACTGATAACAGCTTTGTAACAATAGAAATCAGTGTGTCCTTCATATCAGTGAAAATGACGAATCTTTGGAATTTTTTCTCGCGGCTTCTAGAGCTAATGAAAGTAAATGAAAGGTGATTCGGGGGGTTTTCGAGGAAGTGGAATCAAATGGCATAGTTAGTTTTTTGTTTTGATCATTATTTTCTGAGATTTCGCGAATTGAATTTGTGACAACGAATTCGCGCAAGATTCTGGTGGTCCCTTGGTGCCTTGGTGATTCAAAGATCCGATGAGTGCTGTTACTTGCTGGATTCACGTCGTGGGGCTTAGGTTGCGCTGAGCCCAATCATCCTGGAATTTATGCATGCGTTTCGAAATTCCGCGATTGGATCGAACCAATAGTGAATATTTAATCTTTTTTCAAGTTCATGTTTCGTATATCTGTACAATAAAACGAGAAGTATGAGCTATAAATTTAATTTTCGCCATTTGATTTAGAAAAATAACTAACCAAAATTATTCTTACATTTTGATTCCACGAGCAAATACGAGCGGTTAGATTACGATTCATCTCGCCAGCGATTAAGTAGTAGGCAATTTTTATTGCAGTAGAACATGTATGATAGCATATTGCTCAGCCGTAAAATTACAAGTTCCAATTAAAACATTTTTTTTCTAAAATAACCATGTTTTTTCATTCTATTGCAATAATGATGGGCATCCTAAAAGAAATGTAACGTCAGTGCAACTACCAAAAATGTGACTGTATAAGTAGAGATATGCTGTGCGTATATCTAAACTCTTTTATTTAATCTTTGGTCTTTCAACCGCACGTTTTTACCATTATTTATCAAAATATGATAATTATTATTTTAAACTTTCATTATGTTTAATTTGATAATAACAGCGAAGTTTAATTCTTTAAATATCCTTCACGAGTTAATTTTCATTTTGTTATAAATTGATTTATTTTGAATAATTTTTACATGTATAACGCTGAACTTCCTACAAATGATGGGATTTTCTGTGGTTTTCCCCTTTGAATTACATTTATGGGTAGTATGACGTGGTAGTAGATAATTGAGTATAGCGTGTAGTTTTTTGATGAAAAATACATATTTTATACGTGCAATTAGTAAATGGAAAAGTGTCTTATATGACGTAATCTTTGTTCACATTACAGTTCATAGTTTTTCTGCTCTGCATTTAAAAATTACTGCATTCTAATTTCTTTGGTGATTTTAATGCAAAAAATAACATTTATTTAAATTATCGTTTAATGGGATAAAATAATGCATGCAATGCAAATACAAAGCATTATCTTCAAGGTTTTTGCATCAATAAAATCATATTCTTAAGGACAATAATATTTTAGTAACATCAAAAATGAAATTCTTGCTGATGAATTATCCTTTTGAGAATAAAATTTAGAGATGCTACGTTGCCAAATTATACAACCTAGTTTATGCTTCACATAAAAGGATTTATTATACGTGGCTTTTGTTGGAAAACAAAGTGTTTACGATTTAAATACCCGTATTGAACGTATTCTCGCTGGTTTGTTATATAAATGTTAATTTTTTGTTTATAAATCTTTGCAGAAGCGGTTAGGAAACCCGACGAACTTAAAATATGAATACCCAAGTTCGTCTACCTCATTGTTCATTAATTTTAATAAAGCTAACTTGGATATTTTTTTCGTCCTCGATCGATCTTCATTTTTATGTGCGGTTAAATGTTGCGAATTCACTTTGGGGAAGTGAAAATAAAATATTTCATTATCAGTATTTGGGCTTGCTTTCAAAAGTCCCGAGAGTGACGTAAGCACTCGCACTTTTGTTTATATATTTTGCCATCTCGATATTAAACGCGGAACCTTGAATTTGACTCTCTTTGCCCTTTCTTATGAACGAATTTAAAAAAACTTTGCACGTTAGTCTCCCAATGTTACCATTTTATTTCTTAAAACCATGTCGATTATGTATAATCTCCGTTCATTCGATGCAAATATCCTTTCGATAGGCATTAAAAATAACCGAGAAAACAATTATCATATTTGATATTCTTCATTACGTGTTTTAATTTCGTGATTTCCTATTAAGGTTGTTCTCATTTGGTATTTTTCCACGTATGAGATAAAGAGCTACCCGAAGTAATGGCAATTAAAGATAGATAAGTGGGAAAGTATCGTTGTTTTTACGATATAACGTAATGAAGTGTACCACGTATGATAAATATTTGACAAAGTTGCCTACATGTGTCAGATTTTATCGCCGTGATGCAATTCATACGTTATCAAAAAAATATTAGGTATGTTTGTTTCAAGTAGGTAATCATCTAATCAACATCCGTATTTATTATGCGTTTTAATTAAATTCGGTCATCGTAAAAACGAAAATTTTGGTTTATAGTAGTACAACTATTTAGTAAATATTTTATTTTAACGAAATAATTTATTTTAATATTTTTAACGTAAATAATTACAACAAATGTAATATCTTATCAGCTGTTATCACGAAAATAACGACGTCGTTACAGCTAATTATTTACAAATTGCAGCATAAATCACCCATTTAGTAAAAATATAGATAATTTTTCAGTAAATAACAAACGCAAACGGAAAAAAATCAATAAAATAATAAAAATGATTTAAAAACCGTTTATCTCCGTTCTTAAAATAAACCCTAGCGAACAGCTGTTCGACGCATGTGTGTGTTGGCAGCACTGAAACATTCGTGTTAATGCAATACGCAACTTGTATGTTTACCTTTTGTTCAGCTGACATGAATGGAACACACTGAGCACGAATAAAGAGTTACCATTTTCGTCGGATTTTTAGTGTGCTAGTTAGGGAGTTCGCAGGTGAACGTGTGTTGGTCGTCGTGTTCGGGTTTCCTTGTTCGTGGGCACAGATTGTTTTATTTTTCGGTGATTTCATCGTTTATTCGTAAATTGAACTTTTTCGTTAGTTAAATTACATCTTGAACTTTTTGCGTATTCCGTCAACGTTCCAATTTCGTGGAAACCTTTCAGAGAATGTTAAACAATAGCAGCACCGTACAGTAATCATTTTGTATAAAAAAAAAAGGTAATTTTATAAACATTATTCGTTATTATGTTTGATTATCGTCTTATGTGAACAAATCAATCTGATTTGGTTGTTTATGAGTTTCGTCGTGTGTAACAATTGTATACATCTCATTTTGTATTTGGAATACGCAGTATCCGTTAAACAAGAAATTTCGCTAGAAAATTTCAAAATACGTTGTAACAAGTTTCCTGACGATTCAGCTTCGATGAAGTGTTTCTTAAATCATCGCTTAATTATTTTTTCTTCGATTTTTTACACGAATTAGGTCACTAACGCTAGTTGCATTACCCTGTTGGCGCAGTTACAATTACGAAAAATTAGAAATTATCTTTTTCAAAGAGTAATTTACGTAATTATAAATCTCGAAGTAGGATAAATCTCTAATTTAATATAAGCCTACCTCAATGTTCGCAATAACACGATACATTTACATACATTCGCAAACGTACACAAGGACGTAATATTCAAGATCGAATCAGCTGCTCGGCTGATATCCCGATGACGTCATCGTACGCAGGCTTTTCTAAACAACAGTTTATTAATTTCGCGTTCGCTTTTCGATGGCGATCGTTTTACAAGTATTTAACTGCAGCCGAGTTTCGTATTGTTGAACATTTTATCGTCGAGGAGCTGTTTAATGGCGTACGAGATTTTTAAAATTATCGCGTATTTATGAGCGTTTTATTATTTACGCCGAAGCGCCGTTTCATTACCGTTTTGACCCATTTATTGTAAAAAAAGTGAAGCTGTTGGTGTCTTGAGCATTTTTCTTTCATGTGGAATAATTTGATGAGTTGAGCATCCAGACGTCAGCTTGGTTCGGATACGATGGTAATGCGGGGTTGCGCATTTGATGACTGTTTTCGAACGGTTTAACGCGAAAATTTGCATAAAAGCTGCGAGGTGTTGCGCGGGGGTGATTGTCATTTTGATCGAAAATTCCAACGTTTTGTGATATTCGACGTGGAAAACGACAATTTTGGAATCGTTCTGGACGTGAAAAAATTCGTTTTTTAGATGAATTTTTCGCTTCCCGAGTACTTCGTTCGATTTGAGTTACAATTTTAGAAACGAAAATTCCCCACGTTTGAATCCTCGAATATAAAATGATAATTCGGATGAAAAAGTTATGAAAAAAGTTTCCCGAAATCTAAAACCTTCCATTCCGCTTGAAACACCCGACCAACTATTCAACGCTCGTTTCCATTTCAGATCCCTTTGGTTGTAATTCCATACGCGTGACTAATATTGTGAAAAATAACGGTATATTCGTGTCCAGTGGCTGGAAATACATATAAATCGATACCCAAGACGACTATGTTATTTGCATACAACTCCGACAGAATTTGACGCGCTGTAATCAGCCTTATAAAAAGCATATTACGCGAATCATCGATGCTGACGACCGCGCGCGAATCCTCAGTCAGTAATTAACAATACCCACGTTGAAATTCCAATTACCCAAATATCAAATCGATTAGAATCAACCTACGTAAAAAGTTTACTAATCGAAAAATTTTCATGTAAATCGAACTCGCCTCGTGAAAAGCTTAATTTCGATTCAGCTTGGAAAAAATTCTTCGTTAAAATTTCGTATACTTTGAACTTCCAAACTTCCACCGATCGTTTCCATATCGCACTGAACTCGGTTGTAAATCATGACGTGAAAAAAATTCATCATTTGGGCTACAAGAACGTCCCACTTTGCTTCAAAGGCCTAAAAACATAATTGGTCGAGTAACCGTACCTCAAAGTTATAATTCAACTTGACGGTGGCAGTGGCTATTACGAAAGCACGTTCATTTTTTTAATTAAAATGCCGAAAAAATTCACGATAAAAGGTAAAACCGAAGAAATTTTCTGGCTGACACGCCGACATTATGAACATACAATTAGGATAATTTCGGTTTATGGAACCGCAGTAGGCGGAAATCGAGTACGGAGTCGTCGACCTGGGCGGATCGGAAATTTTTCAAGCTTGCCAATATCCTAGTTTCATAGTTTAAACGGACGCCCAATTAGGATTTTTTTTGCCTCGTTTAATAGATAAAAAGGTCAACGCTGAAATATTTCCCAGACAATTACGGCAAACGTTACGGATTCGTATCACGTAAGATGAAACGCCTTCAAAAGCCACAAAAATTGTACGGAAAAACCTCGTTTAACGCGTACTCATTTGCATCCAGAATTCCAAACACAGCTGCCATTACTCTCGGACACTGACGTATCCAGGATGTCTCAACGAGCATGAAGGGTTAATAATGACTTTTTTCTGGCAACCATTCACCGTGTTCTCGTTCCAATCTCTGCACTTCCACATTCGTTACCGATTAGACTCGCCTCCCTATGTGCGTTCCGCATTAATATTCATTTTCCTCAGCTCCTTCTCGGGGTAATTAGTCATTCAAATATAGAACGCTTCGTTTTGAGGGGAAAAAACCCGACATTTATATGAATTGGCATCAATACGGGTATGTTGGCTCGTTGCGGATTCTTTGTGAAATTCGTTAATATTAGAATACAAATATGCGTAGTTTTCGCCCGACGTCTCCTCGTATACCGGAGCACGCGAGCTCGATTATTTTATCAATTATCGTTAAGTAGTCTGAAGCAGTTCACGAGTGCATCTTCGTTTAGTAATTTCGATGAAGCGAGATTACCGAAATTATCTTTCGAGCTTCCAAATAGCTCCCAAGATTGGAATCGTGATTGGTACGGAGGAGACGAGGAGGAAAAGCCATCGTAATTTTGTTCGATGGAACGAAATCGACGTTATTAAATTTTCCTAGCGCCACCGTGAACTTACTCGGTGATTAATTTTTACGTCGTTTTTCGGAAACGGAAAGATGAAGAGGAGGGGAAATATCAAGGAAAAATAAATAGAGAACAAGAACGAGTCGTAGAAAGGTATATCTTCGAGGGGAAAGGGACAAGGGTACTGCGTTGAATTAAAGAAAAATAATGAGAAAATTAATAGGAACTTTATTCAGGTTCCAGCTCCCTTGGAACTATTTTTTCTGTGACGTCATTAGTTCACGTTGTTGTTTTAGCTTCATGTTTGATGACGTCGTCGTGCTCTCGCTGGAATTTGACAAAACTGTTTTTCGGCAAAATTTTCTTTTTTTATCTTTACGCAAGAAACATTTTTATTAAAACAAGTGCTGATGACGTCATCAATTTTCTCCAATTTATATATTACTTTATTAATTTGGACCAGCGTAACATTTGTAACACGAAACTGTTGAGAAAAAGTTCCATGTTTCTTTATCCGCATTCAATTTTTTTACCCCCTCCCCCTCTTCGCCACCTCCCTCGTAATATTCAAGTCTTGTCTGGGTAACTTTTATCGTCATTAATTAACATGACACATTATGGTAGAATTACTCGTCAATAAATTTATTACTATTTTACTTCCACTCAAATCGCAAAAAAGTTTACCAAGAAATTGATGACGTCATCAGTTCACCTCATTGATTCAGCCTGGCGTGATATTTGTCCATGTTAAGAGCACACTATAGTGCGATCAACTTGAGAATTATGACGTCATATTTAATTTAAAAGGCCGAAGGAAAAAGAAAGAGTGATTTTCATGTTTTTTTTTTAGCTAGGTAACGTTTGTTTTGCAAAAGTGAATGACGTCATCAAGTTTTCTCAAGTTAGATCGACTTTATGCGAGGTCAATGACCCGAAAGAAAACGCATTTCGCGTTGTTGTCCTTGTTGAAATTTTATGTAAATTTATTCAAAGGATTTGGTCAATCTAAATTTTGGTCTTTTTGTGAATTGTTTGCGATTTGAGCATTTAACACAAATAATCGTTTATATGATTTAAAAATGAAAAATTCACTTTTTTAATGCATAAATTATGTAAATAATTATTGAATCATTATAACTTGGTACATTTTAGGCACTTTTCAAAATCCCTATTTGTAGATTAGGTATTTTGTTAGTTGCCTATTTCAGGCAGTTTGTGAAATTTTTGAAATATTTTGGTGTTTTGAATTCAATAAAAATTTCAGGCATTTTGTACATTGTTCAAATTAATGAATTCCTTAATTTTTGATTTTGACGATTTGACCAAATGAATTAATGAGGTTGAACTTTCAAGTACTTTTGTGAAATATCAAATTTTATTGGACGTATTAAGATTTGCAATTGATATAAAATCTCAGGAGGTTCTTGAAATCCCTAAAATCCGATTCTAGCAATTTTACCGAATTTTGTTGAAAATTTATTTTTTTGAATTTATTGTAAATTTCAGGCGTCTTATGAAGTTTTCAAATCAACTAATTTCTGAAAAATTCTAATTTTGGAATATTTTCATAAAATCTTTTTTGATAAATTCATAGGAAATTTTCAGGCAATTCGTAAAATCCCTGGCTTCAAATTTCAGTCAAATTGTGAAATTTTATAAAAAATTTTCAAAATTTTGTTCTACCGACGAAATTCAGAATTTAATGTAATTTTAACACGTAAGATGATATCCATAGAAAACAATCGCGTTTCCTTAAACGAAGATAATTCCGCGTTTACGTCGGGAACGGTATTTCAAAATGTTAATTTTTTAGAAAGTCCACAAGTATTATTCGTAATACAATAATATTAAATGCATCACGGTACGGCACCGTTAAGGTTATAAATGTCATTGCAAAACCTCGTTATGCGTCTGGTAAAGAGCAAATGCTCAGCTATTATTCAACCGCAGTTGTATAACATGGCATGTCTAATAAGTCGACTAATTTACATTTGCATGCGAAAATTATCTCGGCGTATAGGTGTTCCAATGTGCATATACGTCTCTCACTCGAAACACTAATTGCGTGTGTCATGTAAAAAAAAAGCAAAATTAACCAAAGAGCGAAAAGTGGCTAAATGTCGATAAATTTTAATGGTTTTGAGACACTTCGTTCTAGAATCTTGTCACAATGATGTCAAGTGTATTTCCTGCGTTAAATGATTGAAATCAATCTAGATGCTTTTTTTAACGACTATCAACCGAATACAAAGTCATTCGGTGCGAATTGTTTAAACGCCTGACGTATTAGCGAATTTCGAGGACACGCGCTAGTTACCATCGCACAAACGAAGCCAGTTTCGCAATTCAGATCGCTTTATCGAAGTTTCGCGTCGTACCGGTTTCGTAAATTGATAAGTATCTAGATGGTCGTATATGATTGACGTGAAGTTGTCGTTGGCAGAATCACGAATAGGTGTTAATTTCGAAGTGAAATTTTGAAAAAGCTCAAAAATCAACGCCATTGAGGCTGAAAAGTATACAGGATTTTATATAGGTCATCCTTTTTTTTCTTCTTTGCTTTAGGAGGTAATATTTCATCAAATTGACATATCTACGACAAGACGAAGAGGAGTAATCGACACGACGAGTTGGCGATATTTGATAAAACGTCATCACGTAATGTTCTTTCTTTTTGCAAGATATACGAGATGGTCTCGTTGTATTTGAAAAATTCGACAAACATGTTCGTAGAAAGCTCCAAAAGCTCCGAATTCCTCAGAGGGAAATTTTTCATGCAATTTTCACGATAAGTAAAATATTACCAAATCGATTGATATGCATGAAATATTTTTCATCAAGTTGACCGACATGTTATCACGAATCGAGCTCACTTGGTGAATTTTTAAGCCGTAGAAAAAATGGTAAAGATGGAACAGGATTTCAATGGATGTATTCGTAATAGTTGCACTCTGTTTAAAAAGATATTCTCGAGCGATGAATGGGTAATTTTTTTTTCCTAAAAGTAGTAATTAGATATCGTAAATTATACGTTACGGTGAAATGTTTTCTTTTTCGTACTTTGTAATGAGGTTACCGCGTTCGAATCGCGTATTTACCGATCGAGCCATCAATTTTTATCGCTAAACCGAGTTTATGTAATTTTTGACCGCGTAACGGAGAATTTCCTATTAAGATGTGGCCAGATATGCTGTTTGATAGGCTCGATCGAAGTTTGAGAGTTTTTTAGTAGTGAAATGTAACGATAAGATGTGATTTGATTATATTGCTGAAGTTGCGAGGGGAAGGGGGTTGTGCTTATGATTTCATGGATATATGAAACTGTAGGATGAAGAGATGGAGGATCGATAATGGAAAATAATAAGTTATTTTTTGTTAATGAAAATTTATTTCATTTTTTTTCTTAATTTTTTAGAACGATTTTTTCTCTTTTTTTTATAACTTTCTCCTGTTGTAGTATTTTTTTATGTTTTTAAATATTTCATAATTTTTAAATTACTTTTGTGCAATTTTGGTGATTTTTTTCAATTTTTCAGCATTGTTTGTTCAATTTAAATTTATGTTAAAAAAATCTATAATTTTTGGAAAGATTGGAAAAATTTGTTATCTTATGAATTAATTCGTGTTAAACGCGGCCAAGAACGATTTTTTACTACAAGAGACCAACCGAAATTCCATTTGAGAATTTTTAAACTTTAAATTATTTACAAATTGTTTGAATTTTGGACAATTTATAGAATTTTTAAATTTTAAGCAATTTGAGCAATTTGTAAAATTCCCGAATTTTTTGTAATTTTTTTTGAACAAAGTCGTGGTAAATCTTTAAAATTTATACTAAGTAAATGTACGTGAAATACCTACTCGAATTTATGCGTAAAATAATTTACTGCAATTTTAGTCAAATCATTAACTAAATCAATTTTAGGCAATTTGTGAAATGCCTAAATTCAGGAAATTTGTAAAATGACGATGTTTTAGGCGATTTGTGGAATTTCTAGATTTCAGGCAGTTTGTAAAAAACCTAAATCTGAGACGATTTGTAGAATTTGAAATTTTTGGGTAATTTGTTGAATTTTCAAGCATTTTGTCCGATAATTTGTTGATTTTTTTAAATTAGCATAATTAAATCAATTTATTATGAAAATTTTATTATTAAAGTGCATTTCATCGTGTTTTTTTGTCTGTTTCTCGTTATTTTTCCTCGTTAATTTGCTTTCTTTTTCTTCTTGAGGGATTCTTTTTTTTGGAGTTTATATGAAACAGCGTAGCATTTATTTTCAATTGTTTAATAATTCTGATTTTGTATCTTATCTTTTCATGTCTTGTGATTAGTTCAAGGTCTTTCTTCTTCCTATTGTACGTATTTTTTTTTTACCATATGTATCATAACTTTCCTGTATTTTTACCATTTTTCCTCATATAATCTTTTTTGATGGAATCAGTGTGCTTTGGAATAAAAAGCTAAAATGATATCACGTAAATTGAAATTTTATTAATTTTGTTTTTAATCTCGCTCTAAACATTGACGTAAAGAATTTAATATTTTAAATTTAATTTTGCGGTGGAGTAGCCGGAGGGGGGGGGTTAAAAATTGTAGGATTTCTATAATATTTCAGCTATATTTGAATTACGATGTGAAGCTAATTATTTTTAGATATCTCAATATGAGTTTTATGATGATACCTTTGCTCATTTTAGTATTATTATGTTTATGTGACTTTCTATTAATCTGTATTTCATTCGTATCAAATCATCCGCTTCTATTTCTAAGAAAATATTACAAATGAGTAGTGTTTCAAGTATGATGATTGAAAAAAAAATCGAAATCGGAAATTTCCGCGAAAAATGTGTCTGTGAAATCACCCACACACATGCAACGTAGCAATTCCAATTATATCTGAGATATTGGCGAATGACGTAATACTTGCATCATGTATTCCCTTTATAATACAGATTCATACCCTGAAAATTCCATTATCGCTAGTAAAATCGAAAAATTTTAGCACATGTGAACGTTTTTTTTCATCGCTTCATTTTTCTCCCCTTTTAGTTTCTTTTTTTTACTGAATATAAAATAAATCGAACAATCGAGGCGTTTTTTAGATTATGCATTTGTTTACGACTCGTTTCTCCCCTATTTCCCCTAAAGCTCTTGGCCTTGCGAGGCAATCACGTGGTAAAACAACGTTGACCATTTTACGCGTATACACCATCGCGTTAATAACGTAACCGCTAATTTTTCAAGTTAATGTGGTAACGTTTTTATTACCTAGGAGTTAGTAAAATGGTACCGGGTGAAATTCGCGTAGATATTTGGTCACTTTGGAATGCCCTAAGCGTAACTTCGGGCTTGTTTCGTAAAAGGGTTTGGTTTCAATTATGATGGCGTGAGGTTCAAAGTGCCCTCGAATATTAATAATTCCAATCCCTCGCGGTACCAATTTGGGAATCAATGTAACGTGTACGCGTGAATGTAAAGATAGTTTTTACGCGAAATTTTCTTCTCGACGCTGAAAGCGAATTGCGCGTTTTGTTAATTTACGAACATATGTTCTCGATGCAGATTGCGTCCTACGTGCTAATGCTATTTTCCACTGTCAATCCACGGCTTAGGCGAAATTTCACCTGCGAGGTCAATGAACCAAAGGGAGGATCGCGTTGGCGATATTCGCGGTGGAAAAAAATAATCGACGAATACCGCGGTGACCTTCGAGGTGTATAAAAAAGGCCTTGAGGATTCATCATAGCGCGTATTGTTCGATAATGCGGAGGTTTCCCATAAAATTTACTCGACGTGGATGTCGCTGGTTTTCCGTTATATCACATGTCTGTCATTGCGGTGTGAACTCGTTTTATCTGCCTTTAGCTAAGTGCTATTTTTTTCGCTTTTTCCCAAAACGAAAAAAATTACCTTTTTCTAAGCGTAAAATTCTAGCTTATGTCGCGGTTTTTTCACCGTGTATTGGAAGGCAGCCAGGAGTTGGATGTATGTGTGCATTTAATGCTAAAAACGTAAAAACGACTTACCTTCTTAGTTTTATCAATTTTTTTACCCGCGTGAGTCGGATGTACAGAAATACTGCGTAGTTTTTTCAAGGCAAGCGGTTTTTAATATCTTTTTGATGGAAAGCAAAGGATGAAGCGAGAGGAATTTCGTGAAATTTTTCAACGAAATGGATCCGAAAGTTTTGCACAGATGAGAATATTTTATGGTTTTGGAATTTCGAGTCTTCTATTGTTTGTACAATAGAAGTGTATTTTTTTTGGACTTGGGTATTCTTTGAAATTATTTTTGAATTGTTTGATTTATTGTGCGAAAAAGGTGAATTTTTTAATAATATTTTCCTCATTTTTCATTTCGTTTTTTTTCTCTTTGTGTTTTTTGTAATTATTCTAAATCTGTTTGAAAAACTATCTGATGTGTTTAGTCATTTTATTAAATTTACTGAAGAGAGTCAGTCTGTATGTTCAACTAAAAATAACATTCTGATGTATGTTCAGTCATCATGTAAAAACGACTGAAAAGTGGCATGCGATATGATTAGTCATTTCGTCTAAACGACTGAAAAAACATGTCTGATATGTTTAGTCATTATACCAAAATTCCTGATGAGAAATGCCTGATATGTTTAGTTTTTACGTGAAATTGACTGAAAAGAAGCCAGTCTTTATACTAATTGCAAGTTATTTTGACGTAACGACTAAAAAATCTCATAAAATATGTTCAGTCATGTTTCAAAATGACTGAAAATCGGTCTGGATGTCTCATATGTTCAGTCATTATATCAAAATGACCAAAAAGTACACCTTACACGATTTATTCAAAAATACTTGAAAATTTTCGCGTTCATTTTCAACAGCAAAATATATCCAAAAAATCCAAATGTAAATTCTTCATGCTAACGGGAATTTCACGCAAACACTTCGCGTTCAAAATGACCAACGACACGAGATGATACATCCGAAGAATTCCCCATCTCCGGAGCCAACGACTCGTCTTCGAATACCCAATTGCACCGATTGTTGCAACAAATGACGCATACTGGTTTTCGATGAAGCGATTTTTTTTTTCGGTTCATATCTGTCAAAACCGTAGACACGGGCGCAACAGACACGGGCGTTGAACTAGTTCAAACTTCAAAGCGTCAGGTCAATCGAAGGTCTGCGGATTTGGGCGGAGGCACCGGCGAGAGGCAATGACCAACGCAGCGGTACATGGTACTTGTCGGTATAGGGAAAATTTCAAGTAAAGAGGCAGGAAGGACGCAACGCCGCAATTTTTTTTCCAAGAACGAGACGTAATAACCTATTAAAGTTTAATCTTAAGGAAAACGTCGGGAAATATCCGGTCGATTGTGACGTTGCAGACACGTTGTACCGTAACACATGCTCGAATGTAAATAAATTTCCACTTATTGACTCGACACGTCGGCGGACATTTATGTGGTGGAGTTTCGAATTTTCCATTCGGTATTCACCATCGTTGCCGTTTCACTTCGGGCATAATGTGTACGTTTTGCGGTGTAATTATGTGGAAATTCGTGACGTCAGATACTTTCTCATTTTGCAGTTGGAACATTATAGATGAAATAATGCATGAAATAATGACGGCATTTTCCATATAATTCACGTTACTGTTTGAATTTGTATACGATTTGTAGAATTTGCCTGATAATACGAGAGCATATTTGCATCTCGTGATTACCCAAGTTGCGAGGTTCCGGTGAGAATTGAAGTTTGCGGTATTGGTTTCGGAAACGGCGGATTTTTAATCGGCGTATGGCGTATGCATACGTGGAAATAACGTTATTGGGTTTCTGTAACGTAACGCGATCACGTCGAGGGTAACGTATGTGGTTATTTGCTGAGTAAGTTTTTGTTGCGTTAAGGGAATCCAGCTCGAGGGTTTGTGAAATTGTATGCAAAATGTACGCAGATGTGGGCCGGAATTGTTTTTGGTATTATCTTTTGCTCGATGACGAAGGAAATTATTTTTCGTGTTAAAATAATAACGGAATCGCGAACACTCGAGATGGTGTTCAGGGTTGCTCAAGATTGTCATTAAATTTTGCGAGTTTTGTGGCTCGATGTTGAGAACTTCGCGGAGAGGTTTGGTATTTTGAAATTTGTTGGAATTTTAGTATTTTACGAAGGGAGCAGGGTTCACGAATAAACGGAAATTTAAAAATTAGAATTTTAGGATTTTTACTGAACTTAACGAAAGTTCTGTGGTGTGTGAAGATATCCAAAATAAATATATTATTTGTAAGTATAATAATTTTTTTTTAGATTTTTGTCCAATTTCACCTCGTGAAAGTTTTTTTTTCAAACTTTTTATTCCTCTTTTTTTCTTTCTTTTTAGCGTTTAATGGGGTGAAATCAGACAAAAAATTTGGAGAATTTTTATTTCATTTATTTTGATGCGAAATAAATATAATATTTTTTTTTAATTTTTTTGTGCAATTTTACCCCCGAAAAGTTGATTTTTAAGCTTTTTATATTACTTTAAGTGGGGTGTAATTGGACAAAAATCTAGAAAATTTTCATTGTACGAGTATTTATTTTAGTATTGAATAAATACAATAAATTTTGTTTAGATTTTTTCGTCAAACTTCACCCGAAGAAAGTTCAAAGTTCATTTTTAAACTTTTTCACGTTGCTTCAAGTGGGGTGAAATTGAACATTGAAATCAAGTAAAATCTCATTTCGTTGGTATGATTTTTTTTTAGATTTTTTGTCCCAATTTTACCCTAGGAAAGTTCATTTTAAACTTTTTACAACGCTTTAGGTGGGGTAAAATGAGACAAAAAATTTTAGAAAAATTTCATTTTTGTTATTTTGGTACAAAATAAATATTACTTTAAGTGGGGTGAAGTTGGACAGGAAATTCTAAAAAAAATTATTTCATCTGGTTTGGTGCAAAGTAAATATAATGTAATTTTTATCATTTTTTCATCCAATTTCACCCCAGGGAAGTTCTTTTTTCAACTTTTTAGACTACTTTAAATGGGGTGAAATTGGACAAAAATTCTTATTTCAGTCTAAAATAAAATAGTAAATTGAACCATTTTTTCTCAAATAATCTTGTAAAATCACGGCTCTAATTTCTACATCATGGGGATTTTATCATCTAAACAAACAAAGAGATTAAACTCTTTAATCGAAGTTCACATGTTGCAAAAAATATGTAAAAATCACAAAACGGCGTACAAAAAATAATCAGGAAAACTTGAAAGATTTCATCGTTTTCGACGACGCGTCTCGCAAAGAATTTTTCACTAGATTAAATTTCCCGCGTGATTTTCACAAACCTTGAAAATTTTCTCACTCGGATAACCTCATCGAAGTTGTTTCGTCGAACCAAACAATACATCTCGATGCGCTTGACGCTTCAAACCCGCAAGAGAATTCTTTAAGTTTGAACTTCTCAATGGAAAAGGCAAAAAAGCTTCAAAGGGTACGCGACGTTTGCGGATTGCGACACCGAAGAAATATCCATCGCGACACGTTACACGCGAAAGTTCACAGGTTAATGAACCTCGCTAGAACGTATTTGTTGGATAAATCGGGAGAACGTTTAGAACAACAATTCTAGATTCAATTAACCTTTGCCATGGCTCCGATAACGACAGTTGTTCCGAGATTATAACGCGATTAAAGTATAAAAGCCGAAGCTCTTTTTAAAGGCGCAGTAGTATAACTACGCAGTACGTGGAATTCTTTAACTAGGCGTCAAATCGGCCACACCGGCGACTCCGAATGTTCTCGCGTAGAAAAAAATTTTTTGGCATCGTATACGCTTCTGGTGTTAAAATCTTCCGAATGTGTACGACAAAGAAGCGGGATTAAAAAATACAGTCACGCTTATTAGTCCGGTATCGTAAAGACCACGCGGCTCGTATTAAAATCGATTCGTAAGCGGCTGATTGCGTCGTACTTGTTTTATAATAGATTGCGAATACGATCTTTGTTTGTATGATAACGAAATTTTTTTTAACCTTGACTTCCGCGTCGATACACAGCACGATGGCCAATTTACGTCACGATAGAGCCATTTTTTTTTCGTCGACGTCGTCCCACCGTCGAGTTGAAATGGAAATTTTCCTTTCGTTAGGCGAAATATTCCCATAAATTTTGGCGAAACCTTCATATGACGTGGATTTTATCGAGCCTATGTGCAAACTAATCGATTATTTCTATTTAAAAAAGAAAAATATCTCTCGGTCGGTTCCGGTGAGCGTTAAATGTCACATGGAGACGTTCATCGCGAATGTTTCGACCGTTCGGCGAAATTAATCGTGTTCCAGTCCGACAATTTCGCTTTTCTCGTGATATTTGTAATAAATCATTCGCCAAATGCTAATTTAATCGTTCGTCAATGAATAATTATCGCTTCGCGAATAATGATGGTTGTGTAATGTCAAAAGGCGAGATAAAATATCAGATGTGGTTGCATCACCGAACTTTCATTTTACATCACATTTCATATTTGCTTTTGGGCAGAAGCGTTGAGAACAAAATTCGGCCCAGAGCAGATGTTTTTGACCCTTTCTTCAATTCGCACATGATACTATTATTAGGGACATGGAAGAAGTTGGGGAAAATAGCATGTTGAAAATTTTCGGGTCGTTTCAAAATAAAAAGTTGGGCTCAGGGCAAAGCGTCTTTCCTGTGCCCTCCTCACGACGACTCCATTTCTAAATACCATGTTTACAAGAAAATTTAAACTAAAGGAAGCATTAAAGATCACGTCGCTATCTGGGTAGTTCTATGTACCCTGAGTTCAGGGGTATCCTAGTCGCTCGAACCTGTTCCATGTTTCAAGATGACGCCAACAGATGGCGTGCTACTCTGTTTACTCAGCTGAGCCGATAGTTCTTCGGGATTTGGCATGTAAATAATTGCATGAGTACACCATCGATTCGACATTATGTAGTCTGTGGTCTAATCTCTACTACGCCATCGAGGAATTTGTGCGGATAGTCTTAAAGCATATTCTGAAAATTTCATATGCAGATATGACAACTGGAGAAAATCTCATGCGTGCAATGAATTTAAACCATTCAAACATAACCTGGAGGTTTTTTCCATGGGTGCGACCTATTTGAAAACAACCTGGAGATTTCCTCCTGGGGTGTGACTACTTTTCGAAGAACATAACCCGGAGATAATCTCCATGGGAGCGATTAACTATCTAAGCGACTAATTGAGGGTTAATACAGTTGATAATTATTTTCTGAATTAATGCAAAGTTGAAGTAAAAGTATTGAAATGAAGTCTGGAGAACGCAGTCACCAAAAATGACACTAAGACATGGTGAGAAAGCGATTTAAAAATCGCATAACACGTTGAAAAGCAATTTTTACGGTTCCTTCCAGCGTTCCAACAATCGCCCGCTCTACCCTGTGGAGAAAACCGAAAGAAGCCATTAATCGACAGAGAGAACGATAAGTGGTTTCGTAACCGGTTCTGAAATCCATCATATGGATGGTCTGGTTTTGGAAATGAAATTTTGAACAATTCCTCGCCGCAGCTTTGTCGTTACGGAATATGAATTTAATATCATCGATTCCAATATTTCGATTAATCGATATTAAAATTCCACTGGTGGTTCAGTTTTGATTTTCGGTGTCGAAGTTGAGATGTTTCGATATTGGTGTATTTAATCTTGATATTTGATGTTTTGATTTCGATATTTTAATTTCAAAGTCGATATAATTAGTTTGTTGTTCTAATTCGATTTTTTCTTTTCGATTTCGATATCAATTGATCAATTTTTTGTCCATATTTATTTCAAAAAGTAAATCGTAATAGATTTCCTCGTTTCCATTTCGATATATTATCGATATTTCGATACCAAGTGATCAATTTTTTGTCCACAGTTATTTCTATTTGTAAATCATAATCGATTTTTATGTTTCGATTTCGATATATTAATATTTTAGTTTCGATATATCGATATTTCGATGTCGATTGATTATTTTTTTGATCATATTCATTTCAAAAAGTAAAATATATTTTTTGAAAGATTTAGTTCGCAGTCGTTAGATCCATATCACCCCCTCTTCTCTTCTGTTGTCTCCCTCTACCTACTTGAAATTTTCATTTGTTGGTGATTCTAAAGGCTGTAGACAAATTACCATAAGCGATTTGCCTCAGGGTCCGGATTTCGATGATATTTGGGTGGTAGGTGGGTATTATCGAGAAACGTTCATGACCAAAATTTCAGCTCCCCTGTCCCCCCGCTTTCGAGGAATAATTTTTTTTCGAAAATCAGATATGAATTTTTTTCTCAAATTTAAGTTGACGGAATTAATTGAAATTTTGGTGCATGGTAGACCCTTATAAGGGCCTTCCATGAAAAAATCAACAACTCCCCACTTCAGTTTTTTCTCCTCCAAACGGGCGTTTTTGACTTAATTTTTTTTCTTTTAAGTACCTATCTCAACGGGCACAATTTTTTAAACTCATTTTTTCGATGTATTATCGACCCCTAAATATCATATATTTTTTTTGAAAATTTTGTATCCCCGAGGTCTTGGTCAAAAATCACAAAAACCGCGCGCGAGCGTTTGCCGAAACTTCCCACTACGCGGTAGCGCCTCGTTCACCGTTGCGCACGGTACCGCGTTTGGCCTGTAGTAACATGCCTAACGCAGCAACGCGCGTAAACGTAAACGAGGCACTACCGCACAGCGAGAAGTAACGATTAAGGCGCGCGCGCTCAAGCTTATCCTTTAAATAATTTTTTTTACAAAATCTACCGATTTTTGGGTAATGGATTGCATAATATTTTTTGTTTGAAATAATTCCAAGATTAATTTGCGATTTTTTTTCCGTCGAAAAAGTCGATTTTTGTACATCGTTTTTTGCCTTGCTTCGCATTTTGCAAAAATAATCTTGAGATTCATTTGTCAGATAGAGTATTTTTTGATATTTTTTGTTCCACTTGAAAATTATTTTTACGAGTCAAAATCACATCTTAGCTTTTTTGAAACGACAATAATCTGTATTTTTTGAAAAAATTCAAGAAGGCGAATACTCTAATGTAAAACTCCTCTAGTTTTTTCAGCAAAAAATCGCAATTGACTTCAATATTAATGATTTCCTTTATAAAATGATACATTTCGAAATTACTCTTAAAAGTAAAATATTTTGTGAATGTATTTAAGAATGGTTCGTTTATTATCGAAGTTATGGAAGTATGACTTCGAACATCCCTCCCCCTCTTGCTGCCTTCTTCATTTAGTCTTGTCAAGAGGAAATAGATTTATCATTCAATGTGCATTATCCTCTCTCTGTTAATTCATCTTTTAACAGCATTCAAATCTTGGATATTTCTCAAAGTACGAGAATTTCTAAAGATTTAGACTAAAAATAATATTTCCCTTTGTGTAAAAGGATCCCTCATTTGTACATTTTACCACTTCCGTCGTATCAAATCTTGATTTAATTATTTCGAAAATTGCAACTTCATTTTCCATTAAAATTTTCCATTTATTCTTAAGTGAATCCGTTTCGTATTTGTACAATGAATTGCAGTAGTCTCGAAAATAAGATCGTTTTGGTTACAATTACCAGTTTCATTACTCTTCACGCCCTTCAAGTCTCTTTTTCAAATCTCGTCCTTGATGAGTTACTATTCGCTGTTTGTTTCAAGTAAACGCCGCCATAATGCGAAGTAACGTGAATAATTTAGGCCATAAATACTCTCGTCAAGTATGTGAAGGGTTAATGTAAAAGAGGGGGTAAGATTTCGAGCTTATACGATCAATCGCGAGTACACGAATAAGGAAAATTACGAATTTTTAACGATGCGAATTTTTTTTTCTACCTTTTGTTTCAATCAATCGTCAAGATTTTTACGTTTTTTCAAAAGGAAAATAAGAAATAAAATCGATCGTTAAAGCGGTTAAGAATTTCACGTTTTCGCTTCGCGTCTATAATTTTCGTGTACTTGAAAATTTTCAAACGATGTTTTTGGCAGACCTAGAAATCGTGTTGACATTGGGATATTTGATAGGATAAAACACATGTGTGTTTTTCGAGGTCTGGTGTTAATTTTTCACGAACGGTTCTCGCGTAAAATGAACGCTCGGTGCTCGGCGGAGACGCAGACACGGTGACTAGACGGCATTCCAATTTTCGGCTACAGAAACAAAGGATCGTAAAATATCCGAGGGTCTTGGGATATGTACGCCGCGTTATTACGTCAATTACGGATCCGTGACCGACGCTGTCGAAAATCTCGTTTCGAACAAAGGGTTTGTTTTCAAGACCAATGTACGCAGGTTCCGTAGGATCTTCGAGAACAGGCCAGGAGCTACAAATAGAAAAACTACGTAGGAATGAAAACAACATGGGATTCGTTTTATGGAAACGAACTCGACGTTAATTTACGGGGAAAAAAATTGATACGCAGTTTTACGAAGCTATGCCACGAAGGGGTAAAGGGCGAATATCATTTTCGGCTACCACCCCGCACCTTGCCTCGGAAACGAGTGTTATTTACATACGATCAGCTGTGACCCGATGCGAGACGAGGTCGAAGGAGGGGAACAGCGCGTATGATCGAAAGAGGCGGAACGTAGACGCCGGTATGGTTGTCAGGTTTCCAGCTGGTACATCAGCTGATCGCAGTTTACATAAATCAGCTGACCTAATTGCCGCCTCGTGTTCTTTTTTTCCTCCGCGCGACCATCGACGTACCATTGGTAACACTTGTAAGGTAACGTTAATACGGAGTCGTGTTTACGTGCAATCCGGTCGTGGTGTTCGAACGTTGCGAAATTTACACAGACGGATCGGCCAATGGAGATTGTATAGCCTTGTGGATTACGAAAGACAAAGCTCCAGCGTATCGGTAAGTGCTGTTTGAAGGTCTGGGTACTCCAGAGTGCCATCGAGTATCGATGCTGTAAGTCTTTGGAACTCGAGTAATGATATTGCCTTGGAAACCGAGCGATGGAAAAGTTGGCTGGTGAAGGGTGTTCTTTGAATTTAGACGCGGTGTTGCCACATAAGCAGGGGGTAGTTTGTTGAGGTTCGTTTTGGTGAATTTTTGATGCCTCGAGTTTGAATATGTTGATAATATTCGAATTACGATAATTAACGCGGAAATGCTTTAAAAACAGTCGAACAGAAGTAGCAGCAGGTGGAGAAGGAAATTGACACGTCGGCAAAATTACTTTGAAAATGCTCGCGTCAGCATAATTCGCATATTGGGCGAAAAAATAGCCTAAAATTGTTGTGGAATTGTGAATTTTAAGCTTCGAGAATTTTCTGGACTTTTAGTAGGTATTTCTTTCAAAATATACGTCCAAAAATACGCTTTATAATTTAACCCAAAAGCCTTCTTTTTCAAACGAAAATTTCCCCCAAAAAATCGCCAAATTTCTGTTTAAAAAATTACACGACACAAAGAGAAGTTTAACGGTCACGCTGGCAACATTGGCTCAGGGTTTTGAAGGAAATGGAAGAACTTCACTATGACGAAGACTAGTTCTCCTAGAACGTTCCGTGTTACGTGGTTGCGCCGTGTGCGACCGAAGAAATCGAGGAATTCTCGGTGCAATTGTTGCATTTTTATCGGAATTTTCTTCTAATTGCGCGTTTTCCGAATTGAAAAACCTTCGAGATAAATTCTTCGTTGTGGAGGAATTTTGCGCGATTTTTTGTATCGTACGAGTTACTATGTTTTCGGTGTTTTTCAGCATCGCGTACGTATGGGAATTCGTTTCAGAATGCGAGCATCTTGTGAGAATACCAGGTAAAGCGATAAATTTACGAATTGAATACCACCGCAGTTGAAATTTCGCGAAATACGACAAAATGGCCGAATAGAAATCTCGTACGTGTATTGTTGTCGCTCAGGCCTACAAACAAAAAACCAGTTTGTAGTGATTTGCTTTAGGCC
This sequence comes from Maconellicoccus hirsutus, assembly GCA_003261595.1. Lineage (NCBI taxonomy): Eukaryota > Metazoa > Arthropoda > Insecta > Hemiptera > Pseudococcidae > Maconellicoccus > Maconellicoccus hirsutus. The sequence goes on along the minus strand of QBDW01005741.1, from coordinate 4,496 downwards.
AGCACAAAGGCACTAAGGTGATTTTTGTGATTCTGGTGTCCTATTCTACGCGTTGAAGTTTTACGTTTTTTTTTTTCTCTGGTATGTCCATATCCTAGAAATATACACGTATCCGGAGGATATTGTTGTGCCTGGTTTTTGATAACTTGAAAAATGGACGATTTTCATGCGCAAAAAAAAAAACCAAAGTACGTCGTATTCGTTTCATTGGTAAATACAAAGCAAGATATATGTCTGGAAAACGGCGACAATCGAGATGTCAACGTGTCTATAAATTTCGAAAAACTTGGGGTGGTAAACCTCTCGAACGTTTAGGGGAATGACTTCGCTGGGTTCGCCCATTAATGCGGAAACTCTTCAAGTTTTCTACACCGTAAACATCAGGGATGCTTAAAGTTGCGCGAGCTTTTATCTAACCAAAGGAGGAATCTTTTTGTGGTATGATTAATGTGGGAAAATAGCGAAGGAAAGCGATTTTTTAATTATTGCGATTTTACTAAGCGTGAAAAGAAATATGGAAAATTGCGAGGAAGAATGTTTTATTATCGGATTAAATTGGCGAAGCGGTGATAAGTTTTTAAAAGGGTAATTTTATGTAATTTTCGAATATCTATTTGGTCGTTTTAATTTAATTACGGATTTAATTCTGATTTAATTAATATTACCGTTATTATTTATATCTACTTAGATATATTCCCTTTAAATATTCAAATTTCCATTTTTATTCCCATTTTGTAATATTTTGCGTACAATTTTCAATATTGAGAACATTTCAGAAGAGTTTCGCAAAAAAAGGATTAATTAAAATTAATAAAAAAATATTTCAAGTGGTCGCAATTGTCAAAGAAAAAGTTGACTTGATTTATCTCCTAAAAACAATTTTATAGCTGGTGTGAAATTTAAGACTTATGTAACTACTCTTTTGAGTGTGAGGATCCGCCTCCTTGTCTTTAAAATTACCATAACTCTTCGCTTAATCATCTAATTAAAAAATCGCTTAAACAAAAAATTTAGCCAAAAGCTTTGCCTACATATTTTATTCAAAATATTTTTCGATTCAGCTTCTCATTTTAACGTAAATAATGTATTTTTGTTTTGAACCCCCCCCCTCCCCTCCTCTCCTAAATTTTATTAGTCCATTTTATTGCTGTAAAACAATAAAAAATGCTGTGAAGTTGATTCAAAAAAAAAATTCAGAATTTTCGAGAGTATTTTTGTATTCAAAATTTTACAATTTTTTAGCATTTTCAAGTTTTCAAGTCTCATTTTCCTTTTTAAATGCTTTTAACTGGTTTTTCAGTTAAAATTGAAATTTACCAAATTTTGGAAATTTTGATAACAGAATTTGGGGATTTGTGCTGAGGGGAGCAGTTGAACGCAGGAATGTTTCAAATGAAAAATTTCGACATTTTTTATTTGAATAATTTTAAAATCTGCGAATTTGATTAAGGATTGAAGTGGTTTTAATGTCGTTTACAAATTCGTTATAAAATTGCGTTTTACATCTAAATTGAGCAAAAACTTTTCTTATTACGCTACCAACCGCTTCTCTTTTTTTCAAATTAGGCACAATTTATTTTTAGAATTTTCCATCGATGTGATAATTATTTTTTTTGTATTTTTTTTTAATTATTATTATTGGTCGTTTAACGAGCAAAAAAATGTAATTAAAATTATGGTTAAAACGTGAGAAATTAATTCGATTAATTTGTTGTAAAATTAGGAAAAATTACATACTTATTTCAAGAAAATATAATTCCACTATAAGCGTATATTTTTTTTGCGTATAAAATTTACTAAAAAACTTTCTTCTGTAATGAAAAACGAATAATTATTTTCAATTTGCCCAAAACTCCAACACAAATTTTTTTGTATCTTGAATCAGATGAAAGTAATTGAAAATTTCGTCTGTTCAAAAATTACAATATTTTTTCGACAAGTTCTGTCACTTATTTAATATATATTTTTTAATCTCGAAAAGAAACACGAGATAAATAAAAAAGGGAGAAAATTTCAAAACGGAATTACCATTTCATCGCTGAAAAAACTTTCATTTTTATCAGACGGTTTGTCATTTCGATGAAATTATAAAAACAGCCAAGTGGGGGGCTCCATTTAACCAGGCGTTATCAATTTTATGGTGATTTTTTTGTTCGATATCTCGGAAGGTATATGTAAAAGGGGAACAATACAATGTAACCATATCTGAAAACGTTAAAATATCCATGACTACTTTCAACTTTCCATGTTAAGAAGCCGGAATCCAAACGTCGTGTTTGCGGTATGCGTATGTGTATGTTTATGTAAAGGAAGCATAAAAAGCGGACTCGTTCAGCGGCCGGATAATTTCAAAAAGTAAAATGACGGCGAGAACAAAGTATATTTTAACGAAAATTTTACCCGTAGAAAGTTACAATATGCGAGATGCAAGATGCATATTTCTTTAGATGAGGTACAGGGTGGAGGGGGACTGGTTTGCGGTTCTTATGGAGAATTTTTTTTTTCAACGTTGTTATCTCGCGAAGTGTGGAAATTTTTACGTTTCCGTGAAAAGATAAGAGTTGTGGTATTTTAGCGAACGGTTTATTTAGGATATTTTGCTGGTGTGTACGAAAATATCGTGTTGTAATTGATAAGAAATCGTATACGAGGCGACCTTATTAATGTAGGCAATAAAATACGGTTTTTTTCGTCATGTTCTACCCACGTAATGATGAGTAGGATGTATTGGTTTGCGAAATGTACGCTGGTGTTTACCATAGTGAAACGATGAGTTGAAAGTGTGTCTTCTCGTTCCCCAATTCTTTCATTTCTCCCCCAAGTTATAATGGCGGAGTGATTGATACGCTGATACGAGGGACTCGGTAATTACTATTTCTTTTACTGCTTTTTTTTCCTAATGTATAAACCGGTAAATAAAAAGGGTTCGAACCACCCGTGAAGAGTATGAACAAAAGATTAAGAATGCGGCGTACTAGTCTGTGGAGTTATACTTCTGGAGTATGTATACGTAAGCCTTCTAAGCTTGTATAATTGTTCATACGTGGTGTACGTTTTAGGTTATGGGATTTTATAACGTTGTCGTCGACGTTTAGTCATAAACAATGAAATGCGTACAGGTCGACCGAGAGTAACACATGGCGACGGTGTTACACGTGCGGTACACTAAGATGGAATCGGATTTCGATGCAGTTGAATCGGTTGTTTGGGTTTTTTAATTTATTCGTCGTAGTTGTCGTGGTTTCTCGACCTGTTGTCACTTGGTTGGCTTCGATTCGACGTTAGGAAATACTCGCGTCTCGAGGTTGAAACGCGGTGTTTTCGTGAAACGCGGTGTTTGAGGTGTCGACGAAAGGTGATAAGTGTTTTTTTCCATCGCCAAGTGTTCGCGATGTTGATTTGATCGCTAATGGAGAAAATAGTGATTTTGATGTGTTTTACTTTGGAAGGAGTGATTCGTTCGCGAACGGTTTTGGTACTTGGGTGAGAGCTTTTCGATGAAATTGAACATGATTCGGTAGGAGATTCATGGTGAATGATTCTCTCAAGTGAATCGTTCACCGGTGTTTGTGAAGATTGAGTTTTATTTTTTCAAAATGATTTTCGAACAATTTCTTAAAAGTCGTTCGCGACCGAGTGTTTGACGTTTTGAACGAATCGTTCGTGAACGACTTGGATGAATTTTTTTCCGAATTGAAACCATTTTTAAGCCATTTTTTTAGTTAATTAACCATTAAGTATTGAGTGCTTTATTAATTGACATATTCTCGAATGATTTGTTCGGGAACGAAATGAACGATTTGATCATTTCGAGGCCATTTGTTTGTAACGATTACGTTATGATTTATTTTAAATTACTTTTTAGTTGGATTCTTGTTTTATTATTCAATTTTTTGGCTTAAAAAAAGGAATTGTTAATGGTAATCACAAAAAAATGAATATGTAATTGCATTAAAATAATATTGGATAATAAGGAAATCAAAGAGTTGAACTACAAATTAACCCATTTAAATATTTTTAATCAAAGTTGAAGTATTTACTCTACAACCGATCAAAAAATAATTGATCAAAAATTGACTCGTTTAAAAATCTGAATATGTAAATTATTTAATTTATTCAAAATCGATTTATCGGTAGTTGCAATAATTTACCTCAAATAATCAAACAATAAACCATTAATTAGAAAAAAAAATCGAGAAAATATTAATATAACTATAAATTGAAATAAATTGAACAATTGATGTTTTAAATAATTAATTATTCATTGAAAAGGTTTTTTGAATTGACTACATTTTTTTAAATATTGAAAATTCTCACAAAGTAAATTAATTAATATTTTCTCATTAATCGATTAATCAATTTATGAAATGGAAGAACTGGTTTGAAATATTAAAATGGAAATATCGATACTGAAATATCAAAATCGAAATCGATTCATCGAGGCATCGATTATACATAGGCTGTCCCAAAGAAGGTGAGACTAAAATTCGTATGGG